>NADL03000864.1:0-61380 GCA_002205965.3 Kappaphycus alvarezii
CCCCGCCGTACAAGTTCACCGAAGCCGAAGTCCGCCGCCAGCTGCGACGACTCCGTACCACAGCAGTCCTGGCCCGGATGGACTTCGCCCCTCCATACTCAAGGCTCTTGTACACGCCCCTGGGGCCGAGCCCTCGAACTCGGCCCTCAAGTGCTCACTGCCTCATCAACAGTCTGGTCGACGGGAACCCACTGAGACTAGTGAATATGTCGTAAGCGCTACCCTATTGGGCCTCCCCGAAAGATGAAGCATGTCGCACCCTCCGCCCATAGCCATTGGCCTTGCCATCCGTCGACTTGTAGCTCGGTAAATGAAACGAATTCGTGATCAAGAGTTGGCCAACTACCTGCAGCCCCATCAACTCTGTGTAGGTGTCCCGTGTGCTACAGAAGCCATCGTCCATGCCACTCGGGCACGCATACACGAACTGCAGAACAATTACACCGCCCACGTGCTCATTCAAGTTGATGCCGAAACGTGAAACAGGTGAATGACGTTGCAACCTCGGTACATGCTATCATACTGAATGCAATACGTTGGGACGCCCAGTGTCAGATTACTTTGAATATATGTATGTGTCCTTTGAATATTTGAATGGCTGAAGGGTCGTGAATCGATAGGTCATTGCACCATTTAAGGCTTGAATGGATGAAGGAGAGAGAGAGCAAGATGAGAGTTTTATGAAACGAATCATTGGTGTATTTCATGTAATGCTGTACCAAGGGTACAGTAGGGCGCGTCACTCTGCAAGACTGCTTTCTGGGGCATTACAGTACAGTTTTGACATCAACAGTCGAGAATCAACATCGCGAGGATTGTTTTAAATCTTTTGTGAGCACAAACTCCAAGAGCTCGGAAAGAAGACTGGCGGAAATGCAACACTAGATTTGGTTTTAAGGTCCAATGGTTACATTCTGTTCTCGCCGCTTCAGCGTTGGCAGTGCCAAAGCTTTGCCATGCTTCACATCAGCTCTCGGGGTCGCCAAATATTGGCGTCTGTCTACTGCGAAGGGTTTTTCGCATGTCAAGTCCCGCCATCCAACACAGCGGCCCTCTCATGCAGTTCGATTTTGCGGTAGATTCTCACTCCACTTCTTGAGAGAGAGACAAGGAGCACGATACCGGACGTATTCGGACATTGTCAGGAGTCGACTATCGGCATTCGAGGACGCTGGGATAGATGTGGCTCGCGAGTTTGTACAAGGCGAGAAGATTGATGATGATGTGCCTTGGAAACGCGAAGAGAGGTTTGACTTTCTGGCGCAAGAGCTCGTAGAACTGCATGAAGAACTTCAAGACGCTTTGGCCTCAAAAAGTGAAGTTAGCATAGCGCAAGGGGAAAACGTCCGCGTAGAACATCTTGGACATGGAGTTTACGTGCAGCATAACGTTATGGCCTTAGATCGCGACGGGCAAAAGGAATCACCACTTACTATTACCCGTGAGGAGAGCAGAAGTTGCGTAAGGCATGCATTAGACGCCTTGCAGAGTGAATTTGCTGTAGCTGTGACTGGTCAGCCAGGTATCGGAAAAACTCGAGGCTCTATGATGTATGCCATCCAGTGTCTTCTTTACCGCAAGAGTGCTGTGTTGTACGTTGGGTACAAGTCGGAGGAAATGCTGCTGTTTTTACCAAAAGAAGACGGTAAGTACCGGGTTTGGAGCGGAAACGCAGCAAAGTTTAGAGAATCAAGATTCATTAGGGAGAAACGTGTGGTAACTGTCATTGATCCTCCGGAGGAGGGACCCTACAGTTCAATGGGTGAGTGTCGAATTCTCAAGTTTGTTTCAAACAATGCTGAAAAGCATTTCAGGAACTGGGAAAAGGACGGCATTCTGCTGGTAACGTCGATGCCTACGGAAGAAGAGGTCCTAGCTATGACGAGAGTTCCTGTGGGACGATGAGAAGTCTGCACACCCATGGCAAATCGATACACTCAATACGGTGGAGGAGCAAATGGCGGAAATTGAGAAAAGAATTGAGCTCGTTGGAGCTATTCCTCGTCTTGTATTTGACTCGGGACTGTTTTTAGATGCAGTCTGTGAGCACGTACAAGGCGCTGCTGATGCGGGAGAAAAAGTTTCTGATTTCGATCTGTACAAGGCCTTGCGTGGAAAGTACTCAACATTCCTCGCGAAGCATCCTGCTTCCGCTTCGTCAAGACTTTTACTTTTGAATCCAAAGACAGTGAACCACCACACATGGAAAGAACGAAGGATGCAGCGTCCCACATTCCAGCTGACACCCATTGCGACTCTGGTTCTTCGTGACCGTCTGGAGAAAAGCATCATTGCATTGAGGACGGAAAACTTTGAGGACTTTGCTTTTGACTGGCTTTGTGAGACTGAGGGGAGAAAAGCAGAAGTTCAGTACGTTTCAGAGGTAATCATGACACTGCGTACCAAAGAATCGCTTCAATGGACCGGAACGAGCTTCGTGTGTATCGCCCAGCTGCGGGCAACTTTCCGTTTATTGATTTTGCCACAGGTTGCAAAACTTGGTACAACGCTAAGTCCATTGGGAAGGGCGTCAAAACAGTGAAAGTTGACGAAGACGGAGCGAGAAGATTCCTTGATAATCTGGAAAGGGTATTAGTGGCGAACAATTCTTCTGGTGACATCCAAAGCATTGTAAGGCACAGCAACCCTGTGCTTACCGTCCTAACCAATGGTAACACAGAGCCAACGTTACGCGACCCGACAGCCGCGTTAAACCTTTTGGGTGCGCGAGTGATTCTGAGGGTGGTGAACGTCTCTGAGATGTCTGCAATTGGAGAGCTGTTGGATCGCATTGATCGAACGCAGGTACTCCTTAGTGAATTGGAGAAACAGGTTGCAGGAGGCCTGCGTTGAGCGCTCCCCGGTGGTGTAGTAACGAACAAGGATATGTTAACGACGTTTTGGATTTGTACTCGGTCTCGACAGGATGTGGGAATGTGATGCCCTCGAGTAGAAATGAGACTGTGCCTTTTTTTGGTGTGAGAATGAATTGACGCGGACGTCAATTGATGCGAGGTGCCTATGGTGAAACAGGTTTAGTGACCATTGACCTCGTCTAATGCTAGCAGGTTGCAGCCACTGGGTTCGGACGCCCCACATCCAGATGATTGTGAATTTATCCGTTTCTAATGTCACTGTCGACAGTACTTGAACGGATGAAGGGGCGTGAGGTGATAGGTCATTGCAGCATATAAGGCTTGAATGGATGAAGGAGATGGCATGAATAGAGGATTGGAGGTATCGGTTTTCAGATGGAGTAAAGACCATGTTCCTCTGTTGTTTCACTGGTAGCATCGCAACAAGTCTCGGCGAATGAGAGGTTGTCGGTAGGAGGAAAAGTCCAGGACCGGTCCATGCTGCGTGGTATGGGACGCGTAGTATGTAAAAAAAGTTATGGTCTACCGAAACTGGAGTGCCAGTTTAGGTTGCCCATCAGCGTCTGTGATGGCGTTTGTATTGGGTCTTTTTCTCAGGCTGCTCGGTCGTGGAATAGACGAGGAGGCTGCGTTGAAAAGCCCAGCGTTGAGCGAAAGGCTCAAGTTTGCAAAGACGTGGGGGTTACGTTGAAAAGCACGGCTCCAGGCAAGAGGCTCGGAGAACGTGGAAGCTACGGTTAAACGCTGTGTGTTTTCTGTCGGGACAATACAGAGTCGCATGAACCCAGCAAGTGATGAACTGCCGATTAGCAGTGGCTGGGCTGCTCAGAACAATGGCGGAGAACTTTAATTTGGCCGGATGCCATTTGAACTTGAATTGGAATGAGCCTGTGACCGGCTTGGAATGGGTCTTCGATAGGCTCTAGAGAGCTTCTCCAGCACTTATTGATGTCAACAAATCGAGTGCCCGTTGGAAGAGGCATACGTTGTGCACTACAAAAAAAAAGAAAAAAAACCAAGGACTTGGTGCAAGATATTACAAGAAAGGTATCCATACGCCTTCCGATGTTACGATGATAAGCCGCGAGGTCGGCCCTCACTGCCGAACTCACCAAAGCGTCACCATGTCCCGGGCGATGCCTACCGCCTTCCGTCATTCGTACAACGCTTTTGTTTGCCACTTTCGTCTGTTCACCACCATAAGTGCTCAGCCCGCGTGTTTATCAGCTTCTTCAGGCGCGCCTGTGGTAAATCCTTTCGTTCAAATCTTCTCCGTATTGACAAACGGCCCTTTTCGCGGTTTTGCTTGTTACCAATCAAGCGCGCGATTACGGTGTCTTGTACCGAACCACCCCGTGGGAAGCCGGATGCGCGACAGAACGGGCGTCTACCATCTTTCGAAGGCGCCGGCGTCAGGGTTGCTCGTGAGTTTGTGAGAGACGAAGAGGTTTTAGACAGAGTGGAATGGGACCGGGAAAAAGACCTGGATTCGCTTGCGCAAGAGCTCGTAGAACTACATGAAGAACTTCAAGACGCTTTGGCCTCAAAAAGTGAAGTTAGCATAGCGCAAGGGGAAAACGTCCGCGTAGAACATCTTGGACATGGAGTTTACGTGCAGCATAACGTTATGGCCTTAGATCGCGACGGGCAAAAGGAATCACCACTTACTATTACCCGTGAGGAGAGCAGAAGTTGCGTAAGGCATGCATTAGACGCCTTGCAGAGTGAATTTGCTGTAGCTGTGACTGGTCAGCCAGGTATCGGAAAAACTCGAGGCTCTATGATGTATGCCATCCAGTGTCTTCTTTACCGCAAGAGTGCTGTGTTGTACGTTGGGTACAAGTCGGAGGAAATGCTGCTGTTTTTACCAAAAGAAGACGGTAAGTACCGGGTTTGGAGCGGAAACGCAGCAAAAGTTTAGAGAATCAAGATTCATTAGGGAGAAACGTGTGGTAACTGTCATTGATCCTCCGGAGGAGGGACCCTACAGTTCAATGGGTGAGTGTCGAATTCTCAAGTTTGTTTCAAACAATGCTGAAAAGCATTTCAGGAACTGGGAAAAGGACGGCATTCTGCTGGTAACGTCGATGCCTACGGAAGAAGAGGTCCTAGCTATGACGAGAGTTCTGTGGGACGACGAGAAGTCTCCACACCCGTGGCAGATCAGTAAACTAAATACGGTGGAGGAGCAAATGGTGGAAATTGAGAAAAGAATTGAGCTCGTTGGAGCTATCCCGCGCCTTGTCTTCGCATCGGAATTGTTTGGACTAGCAATCAGAGGGTGCCTACAGGGTGCTGAAGTAAGTACCGAAAAGCTCACTGACTCGGACCTGTACAAGGCTCTCCGAGGGAAGTACAGACCACTTCTCGAGAAGCACCCAGCATCTGCTTCGTCAAGAGTTTTCTTTTTGAGCCCAAAGACGTTGACATTCAGCACATGGAAGGAAAGATCGCGGCATCCCGCTGCTTTCCAACTTTCCCCCATAGCAACACTCGTTCTTCGTGACCGTCTGGAGCATAGCATTGAGGTCTTGAGGAAGGACAAATTTGAAGACTTTGCGTTTGAATGGCTTTGTGAGAAACAAGGGCGGAAAGCTGAAATTCAATACGTTTCAGATGCTGATCACAGCAGTGCATACCAAAGAATTGCTTCGATGGATGAAGAAGAGCTACGAGTATATCGTCCTGCTGCAAATAACTTTCCATTTCTTGACTTTGCAACGAGCAAGACGACGTGGTACAATGCGAAGTCAATTAGTAAGGAGATCAAGACAGTGGCAATTGACGAAGACGGAGCTAGAAAATTCCTGGATAACCTGAAACGAGTTTTACTTGACAAGTATTCCTGTGATGAAGTCCAAGCCATACTAAGGCGTAGCAAGCCTGTGCTAACTGCCATAACTAATCGTGACGCTCATATAAGGTTTCGCGACTCGAAAGCGGCGTTAGACTTCTTTGGCCATCGTGTGATACTAAGGGTGGAGAACGTGTCTGATATGTCTCTAGCCGGAAATCTGTTGGAAGGTATTGATCGAACGACTGCGCTTCTTGATGAATTCCAAAGGCAGCAAACAATAGATCTGGGTTGAAAGCCTCCTGGTTGTGCGGCTGTGCCTGTTTTTAATAGAAGCATTGACGCGGACGTCAATCGATGCGGGGTGTCTATGGTGAAACAGGTGAAATGACCGTTGCAACCTCGGTACATGCTATCATGCTGAATGCAATACGTTGGGACTCCCAGTGTCAGATTACTTTGAATATATGTGTCCTTTGAATATTTGAATGGCTGAAGGGTCGTGAATCGATAGGTCATTGCACCATTTAAGGCTTGAATGGATGAAGGAGATGACATCAATAGAGGATTGGAGGTATCGGTTTTCAGATGGAGTAAAGACCATGTACCTCTAATGTTTCAAAACGCCTTTAACTCAATCGAGCGTTCCAAAATTCTCTCTCAGGCAATCCGCCGCATCCCGGCGGCCGCACGATGGGTCCACTTCCTCTACGGGGCTCCTTCCCGCCTCTTCTTCGGCCGTCACCTCATATGGAGTCGAACTGGCACCCAACAGGGAGACCCCCTCGGCATGTTACTCTTTGCTATTGCCCTCCACCCCCTTGCACAAGGACTAGCATCCAATTTCCCTGCCCTCCCGCTTCACACATGGTACGCTGACGATGGAACACTGATTGTTCCTACTTCACAAGCCCACGCCGTTCTCCACTACCTGCGCCTGAACGACCCGAAATTCGGCTTCCATGTTAACCTCAACAAAACGTCGGCCTGGTGGCCCTCTCCCTCACCACACGCTCTCCTACGTCACCTGCCATGCGACGTTCTCGCCTCTGAAGCTATCACGGTTCTTGGTAGCCCGATTGGCACCCTGGATGCATGCACTTCCCTGGCCATCAAAGCACTGCAGAAGGCCGAGTCACTCTGGACATCCCTCACAGCCATGAACGAGCCTCGGATCTCATTCCACACTCTCCGATTCTGTGCCTCCTCATGTCTGGTTATATACTTGTTCCGCTCAACCCCGCCGCACATTACCTTCCCACTTGCCAAAGCTTTTGACAAGGGGTTGCGAAGGGTTTTCGAGCAAGTTCACCGGAAGATGCCCGGACATCGCGTGGCTACAAGCCACGCTACCATTCCGCCATGGCGGCCTCGGGCTCACCCCATGCACTCCCGTCAACGTCATCGCATACAAGGTCTCCAATCTGACGAACATGCCACTCATTCGGCGTCTACTGCACACAAACTCCACGCATGTTGCCAGGCTTTTGGCCCCATCCTACGACACCCTGGCCACAAGTTTGAACCTCCCTGCAGAACTACGACTAGAGGCACTCTAGTCACGATCGAACCACATCGACCACAACGCCGCTCGCTCCCTCCAGGAAGAAATCGCCAGTCACTTCCACCGCTCACGCCTCTCCCTACTACGCGCTTCGGCCCCTTCCACCTCTTCATCGCATTTTTTTACGCGGCTCGCCTCGACAACCTCCTCAAAGGCTTCCGCTCCCTTCTCAACACTTCCGCTACCGTCCACTGACCTATACACCTCAGGGGAGCTATGGCCCACGATGGTCGACCTTCGCTTAGGTAACCCAATATTCTGCGGCCTCAGGCGCTGCCCTACCTGCCTGGAAGGTAACTATACTGTTCCCCCGCTCCTGGATACCGTGGGCCACCACGCATCCACTTGCAAAGGGGGTGTGGGTGCGGTGCGCCGTCACAACCGTCTTCGGGATATTCTTTACCGGGAACTTACTAGCCCGGCCATCTCCCTCACCGTAATTCGGGGAGCGAGTCTTTGCCGCCGACCTTCACAAGAGCCCAGCCGAGCAACGCGCACTGGACCTCGTCATCGACGACCCCTTATTCGCGCCCACACTACAGGGTATTGACGTCACGATTGTCAGTCCTCACTCGGCATCATATCGCAACCAGGCAGATGGAGGTCTCTCAGCACTGACACGAGCCGAAAAGCGCAAAAGGGAACACGATGCGCTACCCTGTCGTGCCGAGGGTATGGAGCTTCTACCTATGGCCATCGACATTTACGGACAAATTGGGCAACCGTACTCCAGGCGCTCGCTCCATGACATGAGTAACTTCACTGCTTACCGCCGAGGGAAGCATCCTATGTCTGAATTCCGGAAGCTCAAGACACGTGTCTCATTTGTTCTACAGTACACCGCAGTCATGATTAATCACCGAAGACGGAGAACGTACCCCACCACCTGACGTCCAGACGGGGCTCTTGCC
Source organism: Kappaphycus alvarezii (assembly GCA_002205965.3). Lineage (NCBI taxonomy): Eukaryota > Rhodophyta > Florideophyceae > Gigartinales > Solieriaceae > Kappaphycus > Kappaphycus alvarezii. Next base: position 8,146 of record NADL03000864.1, read on the forward strand.
TGATCCCCCTCCAGAAGTCATGAAATAACTCTTTCTCTCAAACACTACCACGCACACTGCTGTCAACACCCACCGCATCCGGTGCACACGTTTCCACCTCTCCCATTCCGCCCGTCTGTCACAAAACTACCACATTGCAACATACCCCTTGCTCATGGATTCGACGCGTCATCCAATGTCGGCACCACCTTTCCCACGCTTGTGCCACTCTGGAAATACTTGAGCGCCTCTACGGCATCCGAAAAATGAAACTCCCGTCCCACAATCGGCTTTCCCACGTTCATTTCATCCAACGTTTTAAACCCCTTCCGAATCAGCGCCCGCTGCCCAAACAGATCCCCGACATTGAACCCGGCCACCGACTTGTTTTCGTTAATCGAGTGCACCAGGTCCAACCGTGGTCGCCAAAGCCTTCTCCACCCCAGCTTGACCAAATTACGCCACCCAGACAGCCTCCATAAACTAATCCCACCACTAGGCATCATACTCGCACTCCCCATCACAATATACTTTCCACCAGGATTCAACAGCGCATACCCAGGTGCAAAATACCTCCCCAACACCGAACCCACCACGACATCGACCCCCCCAACGCCGCCCAACGCGCGCTCCCTCACAGTCCTCTCCAGCCCCAAGGCAGCATCATCCACGCCTCTCACCACAATCTGCTCCCTCCGAACCCCCATCTGCTCCACCAACAACCTGGCCTTATCCTCATTACCAACCGTACAAATCGGAATGCCACCAATCTCCTTCACCATAGCCACCAACTTACTGCCCACCCCCCCGCAGCCGAATGAATCAACACAGCCCTCCTCTCCGACGTCAACAAGCCAGCACTCCCTTCAACCACACTCGGCATACCCCCAACTCACAAAGCGCATACCACGCCGTAAACGCCTGTACAGGATATGCGGCACCCTCCGCAAAGGTCCAACCGTCAGGAATGCGACGTACATACTCACCATCAATGTTCACAGCAGTGGCATAACAGCCGAATCGACGTATAGCCCATACACGATGACCAGGGCGAAAATCAGCGACCTCATTACCGACGGCATCAATGACACCAGAGACTTCGAAACCAGGGGTGAATGGAGGCTGCCCTGCAAGGTCGTATAGGCCGAGCAGGGCGAAACAGTCTGCGAAATTCATACCGATGGCGCGGGTGTGGATGCGCACCTCGTGTGGTTTCTGAGGGTGTGGATGGGTGGAATGGTGGGTTGGTTAGGGGTAGAAATGTTGGATCGGGTGCGTGGGGAAAGTGGGGTGTGATGGTTTGGACGTACCGGGGCGGAAGAACCTCATGTTCGAGTTTGAGGTTTGCAAAGTCGCCGTAGGCGCGGATGATGTAACGGGCAGCGGGGAGTGGGGGAGGTTGTTGTGTGCCCATGGAGGAGCGGGATGGGAGTTGGATTGGGTGGGAGGGGGTGGGGGTGGTGGAGTGGATAGGGTGGGGAGTGGGTGATATGGGTTTTTGAGGTGGGAAATGAGAGGGGGTGGGATGATGGGGCGTTGATTTGGGGCGATATCTGTTTATGGGGTTGGGCGGGAATGGGGTTTGATGGGGTGGTTGGTAGGGTGATCGGGGTTGGGTGGGTGTGGTGACTTGGGTGGGTGTGGTGACTTGGGTGGGCATTTTTTCTATGGTGATGAGGGTGGGGTGTGGGGACGGTGGGGGCGAAAAATTCACTCAGGATTGCGATGGGTGTTTATGATATTTGGGTGTCTGTGTGGTATTAGTCAGTCTGACTCTGATTTTACCGAGGAATCGAACAGACGGCGTAGGGTTCAGCGGGTCGAGAAAGAGGCGAGGGGCGTGTCTGGAGGGGGATGTAGGAAGAGAAGAAATTGCAAGAAAAAAAAGAAAGGGCGGATGGAGGGAAGCGTTCGTAGGGAGATTAGGGGGGAGTCTAACGGTGGAGAACGGTGTGGGCCGGTGGTGGGAGGAGTCCGAGATTGGGAGAAAACGAGAGAAAAAGAGGGAGTGAGTGGGAACGATGTTGGATCAGGGGAGAATTTGAGCAGAGAGAGGAGAGACGAATTGGTGAGGGAGATAATGAAAAGGACTGGGAGGCTAGAACGTGATATTCTGGAGTGGAGTTTACTCCCTGCGCCCGAGCGTCCGTTTCGGAGGAGTGGTGGTAGAGGTAGAAGGGGCAGTTGCGGAACTGGACAATGAACGTGAGTTTTGGAGTAGGTTATAAGAAAGATAGGGGGTGTAGACTGGATAAATGAACGATTAAGAGAATAAAGTGGAAGAGCAAGCTTTGAGTGGAATATGATAAGAAACCATTTAATGGATGTATTGGTTTAAAGAAGAGTGACTGAAATCAAGGAGGGCAAAATAGGATCGAATGGGTCAGGTGTGTGTGAGTGCTGTTTCATGCAAGAAAGGGAAGATCTCCGCCAGGCCCAAATAGGTTGAATCGCTATGGCCAGTTAGCCAAGAAGCATAATGAGAGGTTGTCTGGAAAGTTTGTGTTATGGGAATGGTGGTTTGTATCTTCAATTTGAGATCAGGAGTTTCCCAGGCGATGATGGATATTTGGATGAGTACTTGAAGAGGGCATTGACGGTTTCCGTAAGTACCTTTTGGATGGAGATGAAATCCATGGAGAGTTTGGATTGAGCAGCGAAAACAGCCTTCATTTGGGGTTGGTGTTTTGACATTGGGACAAGAATTTGCCATGTGTGCCGTGCCAGCGCAGCGGACGCAGAATCCTTTGAAACATGTTTTGAGCTCAAGGGAAGAGCGATGTCTCACCATGCTTCTAGTCCGGATAGTGCAAATTGGGCAGCATTGATTGTAGGTTGTAGCGAGTTTTTGGAGATAGTCGGCAGACTCCTTGCTTGATTTTGAGGAGCGAGAGGGGGGAGCTGAATTGGATTTGGGTGGGGACGCGGCTATGGGGATGGAGGGGAAGGGAATTTCGCTATTGCGTTTGGAAGTATGGGGGTGAGAATGGTGTGAAGGTGGTGGAAGTGCGCTAGGGGGTAAAGCGTTTGATGTTTGGGGAAGGATGGTACGTATGTCGCAGCACTCCAGTTGGCGTTCAACGCAACCTCGCTTGTCCATAACTCCGTCAAGAAAAGAGTCAAGTAACCATCTGCGGCACTGTTTGTGCGATCCAGAAATAGTGTTGGTTGAGCCGAAGAGCTGAGACTCATTAAGGGAAGCGTGAGAGGAGAGGTCTGGAGTTTTGTCTGGGACGAATAGAAGGGTCTCCTGAGTACGGGTGAGAAGAGGGCGAGAGTGATTGCCGTTTGCCTGGGAAAAGTTGAGTAGGATGCTACAGGCTGGCTTTCCGTCCCTGCCTGCGCGGCCGCTTTCTTGGCAGAACTCGGCGAGAGTGTCTGGTTTTCCGACGTAAATAACTGCCCGGACGGTTGGGATATCGATACCGCAACCGAATGCACTAGTGGCAACCATGATATGTGCGCGAGATTCATGAACATCTGTCCAAGCGTTGAAGTTGTCTGTCTTGGTCTTTTCATCCAATTTTCCGTGGTAATATGTAGTGGAGGCGGAGGGAATGAAATCCGATAAAAGATTTGCGAGGGATTCGCAGAGATCTCTTGCCTGGACATAAACAATGAGATGAACGGGAGGATGTTGAAATTCGGAGATGAGTTGTTCGACTTCTGTTGCGGTTTTGAGTGCAGGAGATGACCGGCTCGTTATATCTTTGATAATGTATCGGATGTTACTCCGAGTTGTGGGTGAGCGGAAGACCTTGTAATTCTTGAGACCGCAGGCTTTAGCTATGTTTTTGGTGGCTGAAGGGGGCGCTGTGGCGGAGAGAGCGATGATGGGGGCAATGACTCCGGCGGGTCTGATATTTTGGTGCAGTAAAGAGAAACAGGTGCGGAAGTTAGCCCATAGGGAGAGGAGGTGGCACTCATCGATGTATATGGCGTGAAGTTTTCCAAGAGTAGAGCATTCTCTGACAAAAGAGGAGTAGTCGTCACGTAAGGTGTGTTCAGCACTACAAATGGCTATTCTTGCAGTTGAGGTATGTTGAGTTCCCCACCTTGCGCAATCTATTCCAGCGGATGAGCACCTGCGGATGAGGTCTGTCTGGAGGGCGATGAGCGGAACTATGACGACGGTTACTTTGTTCAGATGCATGTAGGCTGGAAGTAGAAAGGTGAGTGTCTTCCCTTTTCCTGTGGGGAGGATGATGAGGGCGTCTGCGGTTGGTTCCTCTGCATATGCCACAGCCTGTTGCTGCATGGGAGTACGGAAGGTTGCGGAGGGGTCGTTGAGGAAGGACTTGAGGGCGGCGAAGATATCTTTGGTTTTTCGTCGTTTGGATGAGGGCTCGGAGGAGAGATCTCGGCTGTGGTTTGAATCGAGGGAATGCTTGGCGGAAAGGTTTCCTTGTTCGGTAATCTTGTCGTAAAGGTTCTCGATGAGAGCATGGGTTCTCATAACGATGGTAAGGCACTTGCAGCAAGCGGAAGAGCTGTTATTGGCAATAATCTGGGGCGCTGAAACGGCTTGGCTGTTAGAGCTGGGAGGTGTTGCTTGGGGCAAAAGGTGGTCCATGTTTGCGGAGACGGTGTCTGTGTGGAGTAGGGAAGAATGCAGCCCTAGGGCTCGATGCCAGGCCTCCGACCCGTTTCGATATTGCTCCAATTGAGATCCGGTTAATTGTCGCATGTCTAGAGAGAAAACACCGTAGATTCGGTGGGCAGTGTCGTGGCTGTGGCCTGCTTGTAAGTGGATAATGTTGGAGAGTTGATCTTCACCTTCTGTGACGTGAGCGACGAAATTTTTGACGGCTACGGCGTGATACTGACGGTACTGACTCAAATTGAAGGGGACGTTTGCGGATTTAAGACCCGAAGTGATGTTGTCCTCAGTTGTTGAGGTGTGATTGGAGCTCCACCCGATGTGAATAGGATGTCCAAACAACTTTTTGTGCTTTCCGTAGTACCAAAAACTGTCAACAATAGTGCGTTTTCAACGGGGGGAACGACAAGGAGGTACACGAGGAGGAGACGGGAATTGACGGCGTCCGGAAACCGAGCGATAGGTTTTGAGAGTCCATTTTGAAGGGAACGAGTCTTGTTGTAGTTTGTGGCCAAGAAAAGTTTCCCTTTGGAAACGAAAATATGGCGGGAAGCTGAGGCTGTATTTCGTATTTGGATGACGCTAGCTTCAGTGCCACGGGGTGGACCACCGCAGCACACTTGCAAAAGCACGGCGATAGATTTTTGAAGGTTCTGGCAGGAAGACAAGTAGTCTTGGGCTTCTCTGATGCGGATCTTCTTGTCGGGAGAGAGTATTTTAGGTAGTAGGTAGTGGAGCAAGCGATTTCGCCAGAGGTCGTAAGTCTGCTCGTTTGCGGAGTGCATTCCGAACCAGTACCCAGGGGTTCTGTCGTACATAGCGTCCTGCATTCGGGAGCAGGCGGCCCAGAAATCAGCGGTGATAGGAAGTGAAGCTAGGAGTTTATCATTGAGTAGATTCCATGCTTGGAGTTGGAGGTCCCTCATAGATTTGCCGAGTGTTGGGAGGTCGAGTTCATGGCCATCTAGGACTCCACAGAAAGGGTGGCGTGGGCAAACAATGAAGCGAATCTTATGTGTTTCTGCGGAACGCAGATAGTTGCTGACTTTGAGACAGAACCCAATATACATGACGCCAGTGTCCGCCATTTCGGAAGTTGCCTCCTGAAGTTCCTTCCATTTTCTTGGCCTTTCTTGGGCGGGATGGTAGTAGTAAAGATCCATGACAACAAAGGTCCTAGAGAGGTACTTCAAAGCTGCAAGCAACGGGGACAGTGCGGATGCATTTGTGAAACGGAGAGCTTGTTGTTGTGTTCCCCCTAGGACGGCAGAGCAAGAGAGGAAGGTGGGAACGACATCTTGAATACAAGAGTCTGAGGTACAGAAAAATACATCAGAAAGGATGCTGTGTAGCAATTGTGCGGCTTGATCCTTATTGGTTTTCTTCTGAAGAACCAGGGAAAATTCAGTTAGCTTCTGTGAGACGGAGGAAGGGAAAGACTTCCGTAGTTTTCCAATGCAAGGCTCGGAGGAAACCCTGGAGAGAAAGAATAAAAGTCGAGCCGAAAGTGACTCATAGCGGGCAAGAGTTGCTTCTTCAATGGAAAGAGCCAGTTTTGCACCGAGGTAATTGTGAGCGCGTATTTTCGGATGATCCCGAGTGGGTTTCCAAGCATGTTTCATGTAGTCCGAAAGAGAGGAGCGCATTGCCGTACCAAGGTCAGTGTCCATCCAGGTCACGTATTCGGAAGCTTCTTGTAAGGAAAGGGAAAGGTTTGAGAGGTGGTCATCAAAGCGGAGTTCGGCGAGGTAAGGTTCCATGTATTTGACATCGTCGGGGACGGATGCGGAGGGGCGTGAGCCGTTCAATGCGTTAACTGTGTTGAGAAACTGAGATGAATGATCGGTGTTGGTGAAGACGGCGAAGAAATGTGTGTTATTTCCACCAAAAATTGTTTGAGCCTTCACGGGTATCGGAGGCGAGTCGTTTGGGGAAACGTTCTTGTGATGGTCGCTGACATGGCGCTTGAGCGTAGTTATTGCCTGGAGATGAAGGAGCAGTGAGTGCACTGGAAGCAATTGTGGACAGGTAAACTGGGAACGGCAGGCAGGGGGGGAACTTTGTGGAAACCGGCATGTGTGGCTCCAGCAACTGGATAGAGATCACGCATGGCGGAGGTGGGGCTTTCATTTGCCTGTAGAGCCTCTTTTTCGACGAATGCTTGAAATTTTTGAGCTGTTTCGGCGCTAACAGAGTGAACAGATCGAAGGTGACGAGAAACAGAATTCACCTTCAGCGCACTACTGCAGGGGGGAGTATTGCAAATTGCATGGGAAATTATGGGACAGAACGAGATATTGGGGGTGGGTAGAGAAGTATTGGAAGCACTCATGGTAATAGATACGATAATGGATCGTGAGAGGAATTTGAGAGGAGTAGATCTAGAGGAAGAGGGGGATTGGAAGGGATTTTTGGGAACAAGGTTGCGATTAGGGAGAATATGTTGGGATCTGAGGAGGTAGGGACCTCCTTCAGTGCTAGAGTTGTATAGCATATCAGTTGAGCGGCAGAGGGGAGCATTGATTCATAGTTTATCGCTTTTGGCGGGAAGGAACTGGGCTAACTTGAGGTACTGATCTGTAGAGCGCGAAAGTAGAAAGAATGGAAGGGGGTTTATAGAGGTTCACAAGTGAGGGGGAGGATATGATCGAACGAGTACACGAAGATACGATCCAATGACGGGCAATGCTTCGGTGACTAAAAGATGAGGTGGAAACTAAGGATTGCTGCGTTAATAGTGATGAGAGAAAATCCTATTCTCGAGGGCGCTGTAGACAAGTGGGCAGGGAAGGTGAATTTGAAGGTACTGCGCGAACGGAGCAATAAATTTAGGAAGGTATGAGCTGTGGAGGAGTGATAGGAGCGATGAGATGGTAGGCAAACTGTAAACTAACCCAAGGACATGTCTGAGACTAGCTGAACACGCGAAAATTCGAGATTAGCATAGTAAAGATTTGTGCCAATGCATGTGGTAGTGTTCAATATGTGTACTGCAGTGGTAGTACGCTGGTCGGCTGACCAGGATTTTTCTGCCACTTGGATCGCCGTCTGCGACGATGTCTACAGGTAATCGACGAACACGGGGCCGCTGTTGCAACCCGCAGCGCATGCTCGGCGGGAGGAGTGAAGAATCGACTTTACCAGCAGCTTAGTTATGCAATTTGGTCCATGTGTGCGGCGTCTGTAATATTTCGCGCCCCACAACATGCAGAGTTTAGCCACCGTAATCAAATCAAATTGTCTTTAGGTTTGTTACAGTGGGTTTTTCAAGACTATGCATGTTGCATCTGCATATGTCTGTGGTAAAGTAATTCATAAAGATTTCTAAGCCAACTTTATTGACCAAAAATATTGAACCGAAATTCTATGCCTTGTAGCCACCCCGGAAACTGTTAAGGTGCTGAATGTACCCCTTCCTCCCTGTCCTATCTTGACCCAGATTTCTGTATGGTACAATTTGCAGGAACGGGAACGAAAAACTAAGAAAATAGATGTAATGTGGAAATTAGAAGCAGAAAATGTTCAAACTGCTACATCAATATGTATTTGGGTAAGTACGGGGTTTGTTTGTATTGATATTGTTCACTATAACATTTAATCTTCTATGAAACACTAGGAGAGTGTTAAAAGCTAAGTTCATGTACAAAAAACTGATACTAAAGTTGATCTACGGTACCGAAGAATTCTGGCTTACCGTAGTCCAAGTAATGCTCTTCTCCAGCGTTGATAAGGCACGTAGAGGTCACTGTCAAGGCTGTGTACGATATGAGAGAGTCTCTTGAGATAAAGCCTTCATCCTGTGGTCGAATGACGCAGTTTCGGGCGCGGGGGTTCTGCAATGAGTGGTTGTTGAAAGAATCACGTTCCTCGTCCCCAGGACCGTACTTCCAATCGTTGATGAATGCCGAGACACAAAAGGGAGCAGGGACGATACAGACAGATTTCTTCCCATCAATGAGAGTACGAATTTCACTGAACTGTGATCCCTCGACTGGCACTTGAATTGCGTATGTGCAAAACCGATTATGGTCCACCCCTAATATTCCCTGACCGTAGAGCATGGGAGAATTCTTTCTTGTGGCCAAGTCATGGTAGACCAATGTACCGTAGTAGAACGAAATTTGGGTATTCGGTTGGAATGTCCGGGCTGCATAGACTCCCAGTCCCGCATTTGGGTGCTTGATTCTCGATTTTTCGACAATGAGTTGGAAAGAAGAAGCCTCTGCGCGTAGGAGAGCGGGGCAGTCCAAAGTTTGTAGAACTCCTTGGTAGCGACGCGGCCATTTGTTTGGAGGTAGGTTTGAACATTGGGTGAAGATGCCTGGGTCATTGGCTTCGGAAGCAAGAGAAGCCACTGTCGAGGGAGGGAATTTTTGGAACGGAGGAAATCCAGGTGGAGCTTCCCAGCCTTTTTCTCGAGATTTGAAAGGAGCTTGAGGTCTAAGCAAATGTCGAGCAAAGTCAAGGTGATCTAAGGATAGGGATATGTCGGTCACTTCCTCAACGACAGCTTGGGCAAATGCTTTGATGACAAAGTTTTTTGCAGTCTTGAAACAATCCTCATCCAGCTCTCATCCGACGAAGACGCGATGAGCGGGTAGATTGAAGCATGCCTTGGCAGTGGCAAATGTACCGGCGAACAGATCGAGGACTACATCATGGGGTTGAGTAAACCGGGAGATGAGTTCTTGAAGGGTTGCGATTGGTTTTTGTTCGGGTCTGAGCATAGTCCAGATCCCAGCCCGGGCCTGCGTCTTCACGGTGACTCGTTCCTCTGGTAGTAGACCCATGTTATTGTCGATGACGTTTCGGTATGCTGGGAAGGTGGAGCTGACGTAGTTGAAGTTCCGATAGCTGACCATAACCTCTTCTTGAGCTAGAGGTAAACCGTTCTTTTTGACATGCAGGGCGAATTCGGTAGCGCTGCTAAGAGAGCACGATTTTCGGACCGGATTGCTCTTATTGAATGAGGGATGATAAGTGAAGACGAGGGGAGACTTGGACGCCATGAAGATATTAGATTCAGTTTCATCATCGTCTCTGGTGTATGTGGTGAATGCACGCTTCCAGAAGGGGAATAGATCTGCGGTACAGAAGATAACTGCATGTCCGCCTTTTCGAAGAGCGGAATCGACGACTCGGACTACTTCCAACATATCAATTTTCGTGAGTGTGTCGTAGGTGTTCTCCTCGGGGTTGCGGGCTCTTCGGACGTTGTACGGGGGTCTGTTAGGACAAGCTGCACTGATTCTTCTATGCTTGTTCCGGAAATGACCTGGTGCCTACCCAATACGTTGGTGAAAGAGCAGGGATACATCGAGCACCATTCCCGCATTGACTTGCGAAGCAGTTTCATTGTGGCCTCTTCGTCCTGGTTAAAAATTCTGGAAGAGATAGCAGCAGAGGAAATAGGGTTGACTTGTGGTGGATGAACTGGGGCTTATGTAGAAGATGAGGGAAGCGGGCCGTCAGAGTTTGTAATATCCGGGAGAGTCTTTTGGGATGATTGACGCATGTAGTTCCAGACGATTCTCACCAACGGCTGTGACAATCTTTTAAACCGACGTGGAACTACCCCCATAGCTTGAGCGGTACTCGTCCAGAAATGTGCATTAATGGGGAAGTTCCAATGTGTACAAATCGGATGACCAAGTAACGTTGAAGATATCCTCTGGGAAATGCTGGAGTAGCTTACGCAAAGCGTCGTCAACCTCTGCTGGTAGTTCTACCGCGAAAGGAGCGACTAGTGAGGTATCGAGAGTGAGCTGTACGTCCAATTGAGGATGGGAGCGATGGGAGATTGGGACGTAGCCACCATCTCGGTTGTTGACAATCGATGGTTGAACTGAAGGGGATAGAAAACGAATGTATGGAGCGACCATTTCCTCGATTTCTCAGAAAAACGAGGGAGGCAGCGAATCTGTCCCATGCTTGGACGACAGATTTGATACCATATGCAGTTCTTGTCGATTTGTTGAGTGGAGGTACGAAATTTGCGTCTTCACTTGCAGGGGATCGAGATTCTGTTCCAGATTTCCTTCGCTTGATACCGGTTCGGCCGGATAAAGTGGCGGTAACATCAGCGGAGGCAGTTATTTGTGCGATACTGGAGAGAAAAAGTAGCTTCTGGAATTGGGTTCCACCGGAAGTATTAAAGAGGTCTTTAGCCCTTGCTCGTGTTTGTGTCGCTCCGCGGTCTGTGAAGAAGGAGCAAATGAGAGCTGGGACGCGAAGAGGGATTTGATTCGATACAATGCTTCTGTAAAATGACATCACTCTCCAGTCTTCTTGGCTGCGGGGTATCATTCCTTGAACTACTCGGTAGGTACGCATGTTGCTTTTTGTTAGTAGCAACCTGCGCATAGCAATGTGATTGTAGCTCGATGGTTCGTTTAGGTGTAGGACAAGCTGTAGAAAGGCCGAAATCTTGGTGTTAATTTGGGATTCAGTCGAGTTTTAGAAACTGTTAAGGACCCACTCGCAAAAGGCCGTGTACGCGAAGCTATCATTTCCTTCGGAGGATGAAACGAAGTCTTCGACACAGGCAGCTGCTTTTTGGACAAAATTGTCTTGTTTACGCATGGTGGAGAGAAAGGAAATGTAGAAGAAGCAGACAAGACTGTTTCGAGTAAATTGAGAAACTCACTGACGAAGAAAAAAAAGAATGGGAAAGAATGGCAATGAGATTAAGTAGGGCGGAAAAGAACAAAGGTGGAAATAGCGGAAGTTAGTGAGCAATGATGAATAAATTGAAGGAAAAGGGTGGAAGAAACCGATGCAATTCATACAGAATTCTATCCGAAGAGTACTAGGTGGTGCCATAGGTAACTATTACGTGTGGGATAGGTAATAAGGACAACAAATTTATTTTCGTATTCAACGAAGGGTTGTAAAAGGGGGGGAAATGTGAGGTAATTTAATATTTGAAAAATAGGGTAAGATGTGCCCAGGAATTTTCTACAGGGTGCCCAGTAATAACTCTAATATTACCCTGAAAAGCCGGCTCAAGGCTCCCCAACAGACAGTGCCTCTGGGTGTAAAAGTGCAAAAAGGCAAAGTGTTCAAAATTGTAAATCTATACGTAATTAATATGCAAAGTTCTATACACGCAATATGCTGTACTTTACTGTATGGTTCTGTACTGTACTGGTCTATACTGTACATTCATGTAGTAAACTGTACAGATAAACAGATAATGTACAGCAGGCGGCGAGGGGGTGATGGCTGACCGGGATTTTTTTGGCAAGGATTTTTGGCCAAAAATCCTTCGCAAAAAATCCTAGTCGGCCGTCAACTCCAACTCTTACAGTGATAAATTCTACATCGGAACCTGAGTTAGTACCTTTGTCTTGCCCTCCGATATTTTCCGTATTGGTTTTTGCGGTCCAAGAAAACATAAAGACGGATCCGGGTGAGCTTTGTTCCATTAATTGCTATAAATTGATGTTGTCTGAAAATTTCGAGTAAATGAGGAGGTTTGAAACCCACCAAGTACTTAGTACGCCTTTAAGGCCTTTCTTGGAAAAGTATAAATGGGCCTGCTAAGCAGACGCAGGTCTTGAATGGCTCATTCTATAACTGCTGTATTGTATATTATCTATTAAACAAGTCTGGACGAAGAAAAAGGTTTGTATTTGATAGATGTTCCCATTACAATGTTCTAAAATTATTCGCCTGCCTAGGTGATATCACTTAAAATTTAGTAGTTGGAAATATACACAACATTCTTATTTCAAAGAACGGACTTCAGAAGAAGTAGCATGTGACTCTTTAAAATACGGAATGGTCTTTTCATGGCCAGAAAATAACTAATAGAAATGGAAATATTTGAAGTTCGACATTTATGCTGGTTTTGGCTAAAATAATAGGTGCGAATTTGGAGATGCAATCGAGGCGATTACGGAGAAAATTTCGTGGAAGTTTGGTATACTAGGACGAGAATATATTACAGAACTAACGTTCTGAAATAAATTTTCGTGTAATTTCTCACAACATAACATGTGAATTTTGTTCAGTTAAAAAATGTGGTGTACACTTTTTGGGTATATATATTGAAGCTGCCAACTTACGATCGTAGGAAAGCTTTACTTCTGAATAAAGTCTTCTGTCGTTAATCCCTTCCTCTATCTTTTCTTCTATCTTTCTTCTATCGTTCTCCAATCGTTCTTTTCCCCAACATGACAATGAAGTGTTCCGCTCTATATTGCGAGAATACGTTGCAGAACGCACTCACCCGAGAATGCAGGATGTGCGAACAACCTGTGCATGATGCGTACGATTTCGGACGGAGAGGGCATTTTGAGGAGGCGGCGTCGTACAAGGATCGAGGTTTAGATTTCGTGGTTTGTTCAGAGGATTGCTGGAAGAAGGAATTGTTTTGGCGGGAGAACAACGATCGAAAGTTTCCTGGACGTCAGTTGCGCTTGTTGGAGCCTGGGAGTAGTATGGGACGAGAGGCTGGACAAACGAGGGGTCCATTCAGGGAAGGAGAAGGTTCCGTGGAGGAAGTGGAGGAAGTTGGTGGCAGTGCGCGGGCTGTGGGAGCGGATGTGGAAGCTGTGGAGAGTACCGTTGGAGAGATTGAAGGGGACAAAGAGGTTGAGATTGTTGCAGTTTCCAAGACCTCTGATGATGACACTCCGTTCAAACTGTCATCCTACATCACGAGCCAGTTCAAGGCTGATGTAGACAAGGTCTTGGAACCGCCCAACTGCGCGAGACCGGTTTCGGAGAGGCGAGTGGAAAATTTGCGCCGTATGGTACGGAGGGGGCTTTGGACACCGGGTGTGAGTTCATTCGCCGTGGTTGAGAAGGATCCCCCGGAAGATCGTCCTGAAAAGGGGCCGGTGGTTGTTGCAGGAAAGCTGGATATGGAATTGTGGTTAGTTGATGGTCGTCATCGTCGCCGCATGGGAATGACTTCAACTGAGGACGAGCCGGGTGTGGACTGGCGTAGCGTGCTAAAGAATGCTTCTGTGACGCTTTGGAGTAGAAGAGACGGCAATCCAATTTCGATGGGTGAGATAATTGCGATATCGAACCACCTCAATGATGTGTCGTCGGAGGTGTTGCCTATGTCTTTCGGAGACCGAATGCACAGTGCGGTAAGTGCATGTCGTATTTTCGCAGAGAAAAAGGGGATTGATATTGGTGATGTGGACATTATTGGGTTGGTGGCAGAAATGTGCAGCAATGGAGTGCTGGGTAGGGTGAAGAGGCGTCAAGTAGACAGATACGCAAAAATAGCCTATCGGCTGGCGAGGTCTGAAATGTGCCACAAGGTGTTCCGGGGTGTGTTGAAAGAGGTTGAAGATTCAATTGGGATCACGCACGTATCTAATGGAGTGCTGTGGCAGGTCATGGACGATGACGAGTTTTGCATCAGTTTGAAAGCACTGAAGGTGAGGCTCCGGAATAAGGGTGTGGGTGACTTCGAGAAGTACCGATCTGACTTCTATGATGCGGTGAAGGAGCTGTGCAGTGAAGTAATTTTCGGACGTTCTTACGACGAATGTTGCTGGCCTTGAGGAGAACGAAGACGAGGAGGAGAGAGTGTAGATTGGGGATGTTGTGGCTAGCCAAATGGCTACTTACGGGAGCCTGAGGTCGCGAAACTCTGCGAGTGGGGGCGTTCGTATTCGCGACATTCGTAAGAAGCTGAAGAAGTGTTGGGGTGAGGATATTGGTTTGGTAGAGCCACCCAGAAGGACATCACAGCGGTCACAAGCTCCTGCCTCCGGGTCACGGGTTCGAGAGCTAAGCTCGCAGGCTATAGAGGCCGATGTATTGGGGAGGAGGAGCCGGCGGCCGGTGAAAAGGATAATTCCAGAGGGGGAGGACGTGGAAATGGTCGACACAGTGGAGCCAGCTCATAATGTGCGGAAAAGGCAAAGGGAGGAAATCAGTGATGAGGATGATGCCCTAATTATTCCGAGAAGCAATCGGAAGCAGCAGCGTAAACATCGAGGCAGCTCATCCGGAAGGCGCCAGATTGAACGACAGGCAACATCGAGGGAGGGAGGTTCTGGTGCCGGTATTGGAGAGGGGGGCGAAATTTTGGAGGAAGAAGAAGGGGGAAGTGGAGAGCACGACAAATTGGATGTGCAGAATACTCGCCCGTACGAAGATGATCTACCGAATGATCTACCGGTGGGGTTCCATGACCCGGAACCGTATGAGGGAGATGGGCCTGCCAAATGGGCGGTGGTATACTCTACGCGAATTCCTAGCCGTTGGCCACGGGAAAATCCCATCAAGCACTCATTGCCATACTTAGAGTTTATCCACATCCCGCATGAGCATCGTGCTAACGTAATGGTAGCGGATGTGGATATACTGAGACGTAACCACCACCTTGTCTATTTGCATGTTGCGTTCAACTATTTTTGGCGTAACAAGCATGACCTTGAAGGTGTCGAGGGCGACGTTGGGGTTGAGGCCTCTTTGCAAGATCGAGTATGGAATGCAGCTCTCAGGGAAGACATGATGGGTATGGTTTATCTGGAGGGGAAGCGAGAGGAACTTGCTGGACGAGGTTTCTGTGTGCTGGAGGGAGTATTGGATGACAGCCGTATTCCTGAAAAAATTGGAGAGAAAGAAGTTCCAAGAATGCTGAATAATGGGAAGGACTGGTATGGACCTCTCATGGAATACACGCAGAGGAACTTTTCTGAGTGGGAGCGTAAGGGGCTGCAAGCCAAGGGACAAAGAGTTGGGTCAAGGTCTCTAACAGTGGTGGGCATGCAGATGAGGAGGCGGACGTGGGAGAGGTTGAGGGGCGTTATATCTCGACGAACTTCGCGATGACTGAAGAGGTGGAAAGAAGTGCAGAAGGTGTCAACATTGCGAGATCACGGGCATTGTTGGATGTGAGGCTTTGCCAGTTGATTGCCGGAATGAAAGTGTGGCCGAACCGCAAGGAGCAGGACCGGGAACAAATGTTCATCCCCAAGACAGGGGGAAGATTTCCGGTGGTAACGAGGCATGGAAACAGACAAGTGCTACATACGGATTTCGCGACGAGGGGGTTTGATGAGGAGGCTGATGAAAAAAACCCTGGATACTTTATGTTGTGTAGTGGAAAATACGATTTTCTTCTATGGGTAGTGGAAGGGTCGCACAAGTCGGTGAGGAGCGTGTCGTTTGACAGAATCAGGGCTTTAGAGCGTGGGAGCGTGATGAGGATGGTATGGGTTCCACCGCATTCTGTAATTGTTGGCCGTTGGGATCTGTTTCATGCTGGGTATGGTGGGCGGGATGGAGGTGGACGAGCGGTTCATGGTGCAAAATCAGTTCGGTACCACTTGTACTTTGTAGGGGAAGAATACGCCCTACCTGATGGAATTCATTTAATGAAGGAGTTCAAGTAGAGGGTTGCGGGGGAGGGCGAGGGTGAAGATGACGGTGAAATGGTTAGTGCAGGGGAAGAGGACGATAACAGTGAGAAGATTGTATGGGAGGATGGCGGAGCGGTAGAAGACAGCGGCAGTGGGAATGAGAGGACATTTTTCGGAGAATCCGAAAGAGTGAATACGGAAAATCCGAATAGGGAAAGGAGGCGGAGGGATATGATAGATCTTGATGAGTATTTTGGCGACGAATAACCGACTGATGTGGATTTCTGATGCTGGCTATAGTGAGTACAAAGTATTAAAAGGCATGTTTGGTGATATTCTAGATGTAGCATTCCAAAAGCGATTGGTGTTGGGAGTTTAGAGTGATTGCTACAGTGATACCGGAGCTTTGGAAGTAGAAACTGAGGGTATGGTACTTTAGTTGTACTCTCGTAGAAGGTAATCCGCTGACTAGCAGATGAGAAAGAAGTGAAAAGACTGAGGACTTTTTCAGTATGAAGGAGCACAGCTATAGCAACAGTGAGGATTTCTGAGCAAGGATTTCTGGCCAAAAATCCTTGCCAAAAAATCCTGGTCGGCCGACCAGATCAAACCTTACAGTGGTAATCTCAATCGCTCTACTGTAGGAGCACTCTAACTCTAACTATACAGTACAGTACAGTATAGTAAATTACTATCGTGGACTTTGTTTTACAGTCTGTACAATACATTACACAGTTTGTTCAGTACAGTAGCGGGCTGGGGTGGACGGCCGTCGAGGATTTCTGGGCAAGGATTTTTGGCCAACAATCCTTGCCCAGAAAACCTCACCCAACAATGTTCCCAGAACTAACAGATGGCCATTGCAAATTAAAAGGTAGCTTAGAGAAACTGTTTTGAACCCGAATATAAAGAATTGTGTTTAAAGCCCCTACAAGGCAGGCTAGAGGGCAGCCAGCAAGCAAGCCGCGTTTAATGTAGCAGTGATTGCAGCCTACAGTTGCAAGAATATCCCACCCAACCTTCTCGTATCAGTCTCCTGGTCCTGAATGGAACGCTTCTTGTAACTTGGCGTATGGCGGAGCAAGTGTCTTCATGCCAACTACCGACATAGGAAGGAGCAATGAAATTTTGATAGTTTATATGGTTAACCGCTTTTGATGGTTGAAGGGAGCTCAACCGGTTCAATGTGCTGAGCCTCCTATTCGGTGGTGCGAAAGGATTGAGGGTCACCATTAGGCATCCAACGTTTGAGTGCGATTTGCTCTCAGGAGTTGTATGCAAGGAGCAAACAGTGGGGTTTGGCAGTCGTATCGGAGCCACTGGGATAATTGGTCGGGCTTGATGTGCGTTTGTAGTCCAGAACATCGCGTTAATTGGAGCCCTGAAGCTCCATAGATAGGCACAGCTCTTGTCTCCTACAGTTTGTGGAGTTAATTGCCTGCTGCACTGCCTCAAGAGAAGCGTCAGACTGTGTGTTATACATTTGTGTAAAAATGTGGGTAGGGCTATGATTTTTGACAAACGATCTTTGACCAAAAATCGTTGCCCCAAAATCCTGGGCGGTGAGCAGTGTACCTATCGTAGTACCTATTTTTGCAGTGAATACTGTAGTGCAAGCAATATGTTTTCATCCCAGAGAATGAAACATACCAATTTGCAATTTGAAGTAGTTTTATGAGTATATGTAGTGGTCCCATGCGAACAGATGCCAATGATTATTTTATGACATATAGCCTTGCTGCAGTGGTGCAAAATTATTTAAGGGAAAGTATCTCTGACGAACAGAATCTTCTATTACCCCGTTTGCTTCTACCACAACACGGAAGGGTTCATCAATATCCCTGTATTGACATAGCTATTAAGCCGCATCCATTCAACGAGGGGGAAAGGTGGGATGAAAAATTGCAGTGCTCCACACTGCCATGGTGCGGTGCCAAATGAGGAACGGGGTGAATGTGCAATATGCAGTCGTCCTGTCCATTATCAATGCAATGTGGGGCAGAAGTTTCACAGAGAAGAAATAAGAACTCATGGACACCGTCACCAAGAATATATAGTATGCTCAGAACAGTGCTGAGAGATGGGAGCGAAGATGAGGAGAGAAGGGGGTGAGTTTCTTTTGCAGAAAACTTCCAGAAATAAGGGAAATGGTAGTGAGGGGAAAGTGGGAGATGGGTTGCAGAAGGATGGCGGTTGTTATATGAAGGTAGGACCTGAAAGAAATTCGGAAGAGGTACCTTTGCGTAGTGGTTCTATGATTTGGGCAAGCAAGAACAGTGGTGATCTTCATGGAGAAATGTGATGGTTGGGAGACTACAGGACTGTAGTCGTGATAGAGAAAACATGAATATTGAAGACGGGAAGTGTAGGGGCAGGGATGTTTTACCACTGAGAGAGGATGGATCAGACGACAGAGGAGATGGAAACGATGATGACGTAGTATTGATATCAAGCAGTAAGGCAATGGACGAGGAGCTGCCACTGGAGATGTCTCTGTACGTTACGCGGCAGTATAAAGCTGATGTAGACAAGGTGATTGAGCCCCCGAATTGTGCCAGGCCGGTGTCTCAAAGGCAGGTGGAAAATCTGCGGGACATGGTAAGGAAGGGGCTTTGGACACCGGGTGTTAGTTCTTTTGCTGTTGTTGAGAAGGATCCTCCTGCTGACCGAATGGAGAAGGGGCCGGTCTTAATTGAAGGAAAACTGGCGGTTGAGTTGTGGTTGGTTGATGGCCGGCATCGGCGTTGCATCGGAACGACTTCTGAGGAGGAAGAACCTGGAGTTAATTGGAAAATGGTGTTGCGAAATGCACCAGTAACATTATGGAGCCGTAAGGATGGGAAGGCGGTATCTATGGGGGAGATCTTAGCTATATCCAATCATCTCAACGAGGTATCATCGGAAGTTCTGCCCATGTTGTTTGGGGACCGCGTGCATAGCGCGATAAGTGCAATGCGGATATACGCAGAAGATAGGGGTATGAAGGATATAGCAGGGGTGGACATGCCGGAACTAATAGCGGAAATGTGTAAGAAGGCAGTATTGGGGAGGGTAAAAAGGCGGCAAGTTGATGGGTTTATGAAATTTGCGTATAGGCTGGTGAAGTCTGAGGATTGCTACGAGGTGTTCAGCGAACTGTTAACTGTGGTACCTGGCGAAATCGGAATAATTCATGTGTCGAACGGAATTTTGCTGCAAAGAATGGACGATACTGACTTCTGTGTTGCTTTGAGAGGGTTGAAAGCAAGGCTGCGGAACAGAGGGGTAAGGGACTTTTAGAAGTATCGGACGCAATTTTTTGAGGCGACTATGCAAATGTGCATGGAGGTGCGACGGTTTGCGGAATTCAAGGATATCATTAGGGAAGAAGTTTTAAAAACACCAATTGCGGGACAAGAGGAGGGTGGAGAAGAAGAGGATATTTTGAGGATAATTGATGTTATTGCTAATCAGATGGGAAATTTTGGAAGTATAAAATCGCGGAGTGGAAGGAGTGCGGCCAAGCGCATTCGGGTGATCCGGAAGGAACTTGCAAGGGTGTGGGGCGAGGAATTGGGAGTAGTGACGGAGAAGTCGAGGAAAATGGCAACGAGGGCAAATCGTGAAAGCATGAAACCTGTGTTGAGTGAGATTGAGTATTTACCTGCAAAAAAGTGCAACAGTAGGTTGCTTGGAAATGAAAAGGGTATGCTGGGAAAATGAAGACGTGGGACAACTGAAAATGGGGGAGTTAGCCAAGTAGAAAAGGAGTTGATGCAACCTAGTAACGGGAGGAGGTGCGGTTCGAAGAAGAAGAAGAATGGAGTAGGGAAGAAAGTGATGGGGGCATCTCCATGCAAAGAAACGGAGAGTAACGGAACGTGTGTGGATAAAATGGGTGAAAATGAAGAGGATATAGATGGGTTTGGGATTAAGGATCAACGAAATGGGGATCCGGGAGAGCTGGAAGATTTGGAAGAAAATGCAGGTGTAGAGTTTATGGATACGGTTCCGGAGCAGCTCCCACATGGTGTTGAGGAGTCTGAGCTCTATGCAGAAAATAATGATGGCAAATGGGTCACGCTATTTGCGACACGAATTCCAAGTTTGTGGCCTAGGAATCACAATCCGATTGAGCATGCTTCGCCGTTTCTGAAGTTTCTGCATATTCCCTCTAATCACCGTGCGAATATTTTACTTAGTGACGTAGGACTTCTGCGACGCAATCATCACATCGTGTATTGGCAAGCTGCGTATAACTATTTTATGAAAAACCCGGAGGAGATTGACCTGAGCGGTACGGTATTTGAAAGGGAAAAAGTATTTTCGAGGAGAGTTTGGGGAGTGGCAATTGCAGATGATATGATGGGTATGGTGTTCTTGGAGGGGAAGAGGGAAGAATTGAATGGGCGGGGTTTCTCTGTGTTGGAGGGAGTTTTGAATGACAAGCGCTTACCGCCAAAGTTGGGAAAGACTACGCTGCAGCCGTTAATGAAAGGGACGGAGAACTGGTATGAGAGGCTCATGGAGTACATGGAGCTTAACTTTGCGGAATTCTAACGGAAGGGTTTGGGGATAGTCGGGGAGAAAAGCTGGGAAATAGTCGGTAGGAAAAGTGGGGTTTGGGATAAGAAGGTGAATGGTGGGGTGGGGGGAAGGTATGTGTGTACAAATTTCGGGATGTTCGAAGAAGTGGAGCGGAGTGAGGAAACCGTTTGGGTTGCCAAGTATCGGGCATTTCTAGACCTTAGATTTTTCCAGTTGGTGGCGAGTATGAAGGTTTGGTCTAATTGGAATGGGCGGGAAGGAAGCATGATGTTCATACCGAACACGGGGGGGAGGTTTCTGATAACTACAGAGCACGGGAAACGGCAGGAGGTACACACAGATTTTCCAACAAAGTGCGGTGGCTGAGCGATCGATGTAGAGAAGAACCCAGGATACTTTGTGATATGTAGTGGGTCATTTGAGGTTTCGCTTTAGATTGTGGAGGGGTCACATAGGTCAGTGAGGAGCGTTTCTCTGGAGAGGGTTGGGTTGTTAGGGAGAGGGAGTGTTTTGAGGAAAGTTTGGGTTCCGCCTTTTTCTGTGACTGTTGGTCGTGGGAATCTGTTCCACGCTGGGTGTGGTGGTAAGGACGGGGATGGTCGTGCAGCAATTGGACCGCAGTCGGTTCGATATTACATGTATTTTGTGCCCGAGGGGCACGGCATCCCCAATGGGACTCAGGTATTGAAGGGATTTGAGCCTGTGGTTGAGATGGACGGAAACGAAGATGTAGAGGTCGTGGTGAGCGATCTGGACGGAGAAGGAGATGAGGCTGATTGAGAAGTAGCGTGCGGCAGGGGAGATGGGATTGGCGGTGCGATGAGCGCAAAGTCAGGGACGGGGGTAGAGAGGGAGGACACACTGACGCAGGGGGAGAAGAGAGGCAGTGATGAGTGGGTAGGGTTGGGAGAGGATCCTGATATGGAACAGAAATCGAGTGAAGCCATGAAGAAGCCTGTTACGTCGCGAAATGCGAAAGGTGGAGGGATAAAATTTAAAGCATTGCGTGATAGCGGAGAAGAGAGCTCATTGGAAGGATTAGAGGAAGGAAGGGAGTATTGACGGTAATCATTTTTGTGGGTATAGTGTAAGGTTTGAAGTACTCTAAAGATTATATTGTGGCAGTGGTAAAGTATGCTTCGCAAAAGACTAGTAGGTGCGACGGAAGGGATGGTGGGATCGCCAACCGTTGGCGGTGGGAAGATGAATTGGATATGGAAGGGTGGGGATCGTTGATATTCTGTGAATAATGGTTTATTCATAGAAATGTGGTTTAGGAGGTTTAGGGATATTTAGCATCTTACAGGCTAAGTTTATTTACGGACAATCTGTAAACTTTTAGATGGTGGGTTTTTAGACGTATGAGATGAGGGAGGGAGAACTGTGATTGAGTGAAGTGTGTGGGAGCTTCTGTATATCGAGACAAACTGGGAGGGGTAATATAAAATGAAAATACATAATTTACTTGCGAATGTAGTTTGGGAGCCGTGTTAAAAGTGATTTTTACCACTTTCCTGCATTCAACTTAGCTGTGTAAGTTGAATAGCAGCTCGTTACGAAAGTCAGGCAAGGTCTTCAGTGAAAGGATGATACGTTACGCTTGGGGAGACGAGGAGATGAAAATGTTTGCCGGTGTGAGAGTGAAGGATGTGGACCTAACGATTTGTATGTGTAAGGGGCCGTCTTTGGTGAGACAGGAGATCTATTCTAGGGCTGTGTCGATGTGCCAGAGAATGCATCCACATGCTAGAATCGAATTGGAGGGGTTGCGTGAAGTGAGTGAGAAAACGAATAGTGTCTATGGTGATGTAAAAGTACGAAAAGCAATCTTCAAGAGGATTTATAATCATGTGTTGAGAAAGGAGATGGGGGAACGTATCGATAGTATATTAGGGACTGGAAAGGGGCAGGAGTGGACGACCAAGGATATTGAGATAGCAGCGCAAGCTTTAGCACCAGTGGTGGGAGCGTTACAGAAATTGGAGTCGAGGTGTATGAGAAACGTATCGTTAGGGGCTTTATCGACAATGCTACAGGAGATGGTGAAGAAGGCGGAGGCTCGGAAAGTGATGTGGTGGCGGAACGAGGAGAATGTAAACAGAATGAGAGAGGGACTGGGTGGAATGTTTGGGAAGGATAATGTGGGTGCTGGCTGTGCGGAGGCATTTTTTGTGGTGATTCAAAAAACACTGATGAGTATCGGGAGTGTGTCGGACTTTGAGGACTTTGGAGAAGATATAGGAGGGGCTGGGGAGGCGGCGCGTCGGGTGGCTGAGTACATCGAGGAGCTTTGTGGGGACAAACAGACTGTAGTGATGTACCAGTCTGAGGCGCTCGTGAAAGGTTTGTTTGAGCCGATGAAGCTATTGTGTGAGCCTTTGGCGTATGATATGAAACGGCAGACGCGATTTCAGCGGTGGGCCGCTAATTCGGGGGAGGAGGAAAGTGAGGTGAGGAGGAATTGCAAAGTGTCAAACCAACGATGTGGGCAGCGGTGGTATCATGTGACATCTGGGAACATGGTTATTCTTGATGTTTTGCATATGATTGAGGATATTGGGCGTATGTTTGAGATGATCGCGGGAGTGGGAAGGAAAGAGGAAATGAAGTATGTATTGAAAAAGATTGGTAAGCGGGGGGAACCACTGAATATTCTGGGTCTGTTTCGGTTGATTGGCTTTATGAGTGATAGTGGAAATGCGTTGCTTCGAGGAAATGTGGTTAAAAATGTGGCATTGAACATGGAAAGGCACATTGATGTGATGCATGGAGAGCTAGTCGTGACATCAAGAAAGAAGAGTGGGAAAGGTGAGGTATGTGTTGGTATTAGGGAAAGGTCCCAATGGGAGAGAGATGGGGCAATTTTAGGTGAGGAAAGCGATGAGGAGGAAATTGGATATTTCAAAGGAAGAGATGGGTGTGTGGAGGGAGGAGTGGGGAGAAGTAAAGAGGCAGAGGAGGATCTGGTGACATATGGAAACGGCAAGGATGAGTTCGGTATTGAGGATGAGGGCGTGATAGTTGATGAGGAAGGAAATGTGGTGAAGAAGAGGAGAATTAAGTTTACCTGTAGTTTTTCGGCGTAGTATGATTATCTACAAAGATTGGGTTTTAATCATTTGCACGTCATTTTATATCTTCGAGTGATTGTTTCGCGGCCAAAGAAAAGTTTAACAACGAATCTATTTACATTTGTGAACTATTTGTTGAATCATGGACAACGGAATATCGGTGGAGTTAGTGTAGTAATGGAAATCATAGATTCCGGGAGTCCCTCACGGTAGGCAAGGAGTACCTGTAGTGATTTGCGGTATCAGATTACGGAATTAAATGCGAATTGGCAGTGGTGGGGAAATTTTGTTTACGATGGGAGTCCCTGTGGTCCCAAGAAGAAGTGATTAATCAAATAGAATGACATCATCGGGGCAAAAAAATTATTGTGTTATCCGGGAAGGATATTTTTTCTGTGTATTTTTTCAGATATAGGTACAGCAGGTGTACGGGAAGACAGGAAAGGGGTTTTATGTATGCAAAGCGGGAATATGAACTGGCCGGGGCTTGGGTGTAAGTAGAGCTGCTTGGATCAATCGTGGGGAGGGAATGGTGTCAGTGGTTGAAATCAAAGTGTGGCATTTTAAGTTTAATCATTGCGTCAGCAGGACTCTGACATTCCGTGACTACTTGTACTGACGTTCGGCTCCATTGTATAACTGTTTTCAAAAGGATGGATGAAGGGAATAGAGTTGGGGGTGGTAGTAGGGGGGATGATATGGAGGAGGTTCCATCCAACCTTACTTCCGATGCACCTGTGGAGGTTATTCAGAGGAGATTAAACTTGGAGGCGGCACAGCCATGGGATGAAGATAATCCGGATGGATTGGAATTGATATCGTTGAAGGATATGTACACACCTGTTCGATGGGATATGTACTTTCGGTTTGAGGAGCATTTTTATGTGAGAAAGAAGTTTAAAAGGGTCAGGGGGCTGGTGGACGAGAAGGTGAGGGAATATTTTGAGGAGAATGCGCCGGGGGAGGGAAAGGATCCTGAGCTGGAGGTAGATATTTTTACGGACTATCGATTAGGGGATCTGGCATCAGTTGAGGTGACACCAATAAGGCCGTTGGAGGTGAGGGGTGTTTCAAAGTATTTAGTGCAAAGGTCAGTGCTGGTGGTGGCGGCTTTGCACAGCGTGGTCGGGGAGAACCCATTTATTACGAGTTGGACTCTGGTAGAGGTAAGGGTGGTGAAGTCAATGCGAGAAAGTTTTAACCGGATTATTAGGATGGGGAGGGCGTAGGCAGCGGGGATAGGGGAGGGTGACAGGTGTACGGAGATGTGTAAAGTAGGAGTGAAGGGAGACGGGGAAGAGTGCGGGGGATCAGGAGGTGGGTTGGAAGAAGAGGAACTAGTGGTCGGTTGCTTGAGATTATAGTGACCAAGAAATCTCTGGAACATGTAGGTAGCATGGAAAGGAGTAGTCTAATGATAATTCATAGCTGGATTAAAGTTGGAAGTCATAGCGAGACATGTTGCGATGATGCAGAATTTGGTTGTATAGGTTGCGGTGGTGGGGATTGGGGGTGTGGGAATAGGGAGAAGCGACGCATGTGACAGAAAATAGGTGGCGGAGGATTTTTCAAATATGGAAGACGTTTGGAAAAAGGTGGATGTATGTGATCGGAGAAACGAGGTAACGGGAACTTGTGTGTTGACTACATAACGTTCAATAGGATGGGATGGGATGGCGAGGAGCCTTTTATTGACAGCAGTGAACAGAGTGTGGAAAGGGGGGTGGCCTAATATTTGGAAGACATGGATGGATGCGAGTGTGTTGTTAAAGGAAAAGAGGAACTTAGTATAGATATGAATGGAAGGGAGTGACAAGAGAGTAATAGAGTTATCGGTCAGCTGTAAAGTGTGATGAAAGTGCTGCATCGTTGGGTTGAATTGCCTTGACCGTTTTGTAACGGTCATAAACGTCATTTTGAGGTTGTTTTCGAGAGTGTGGGAGAACAGTACAGTGTTGAAGGAGGTGGTTGTGTGTGGAAGTGGGCAGTGAACGCAGTAGAAATTGTTTACATTATAATGAGAGAGAGGAAGTATGAAGTCGGGAAACCGAGTAGGACAAAGGAATCGACTGAGGAGTGCGATTAGCGATTTGTTGATTGTATGGATTTAAGTGACTTTTAGGGGATTATTTTTTGGTGTTATACCAAGAGATTGAAGTGTATTTTAGAGGCAACAGAACTGGGATGGAAAAAGGGTGGCGAAGGTTGCGGTTGTTGGCAGAAGGGTGTGAAAGGGAAATGTGTGGAGTACAAAGGATGCATTTGAGGTGGAAAAGTCAATATGATAGGATAAGGGTAGTTTTGGTGGAGAGCAGAGCGACTAGAGAGGCAAATATGAAATGGAATGGGTTGGTGATTGGAATTTTTTTTAGGGGATTTAGGGGTTTTCAGGGGATTTAGGGGATTAGGGGATTTTTGGGGATTAGGGGATATTAAGATTTAGGGGTTTTAGTTACCGGTCTGGTATGGATTTGGGTGGCCGAGGGGATATGTTGCACATGTTATATATATGTTGTGATAAGGCTTTTTGTCCTCGACAGTGTTCAGGAGTGCTTCATTGTCTTTCTTACAACAGTGCAAGCCCTAGAAGTGAAAATATTTTGGGTTATGACAATTTTTCGAAAATGTCGATTTTGGCTATTTTTGATGCGGTTGTACCGTTTTTTCTAGGAAATGGATTACGGACCTATATTAACCCGTCATTACTTAAGAAATGGATTTAATAGGCAGTGTATCAGAACACTTTTATGAAAAAGTGTGCAAAGATAGCGTCATGCAGACTCGTGGTGTTGCCATGTTTTAAGACGGTTTTGGCCGTAAACACGATTTTGTGGAGTGTTTGTTCAATTAAAGTATTAATCTTGTGCTGAGGTGGTCCTTTGATAGTGGTATTCAGCGTCTATATTATATTTGTGTGCTGCGATCATGGCCTACGCAGTGATATGGGTCGGGGCTACCTGATTTTCCCTACTAGATCCAGTTTTTGAGATTGCAGTGAAACCCGATGAAACGAACAGTTGATAGTAGTAAGGTTTATGTTGGATACGCTGCAAGTCAAACTCTGCATAAAAGTGGCCAATTCAAAAAACTTGCTCTCCAAGCGGAAGTGATGACGGCTCTGTTTGCGAACAAGTGATCCAATGTGCTCTTAGTGTGTTCTTGGGACCTTGTAAAGTGAGCTGGATACAAAATTCGCCTTTATCCGAAAAACTACGCAAGGAATCGTTAGTAGTAAGAAGTTGGGTAAGGTTTCCTGAACATGAGGATCTGCTGAATATACATAGGTGACGCACTCAAAGCATTTGTTTATAAATTGCTTCCTAACTGAGAAAAGTAAAAACTGAATACCGTCTTGCCTTTATTGAATCCTTGAATCCATTTGGTAGAGAAATGATTTTTAAATTCTGATAAATGGAGCAGTTAGTATTAGTATGCCTTGTTTTCGGTGCGTGGAATGTAATGCTCCGGTGATTGGTGTCGATAAAAAAATGACACAGGGCGACCTTTTTTTGTTTACTAGATCCATTTGGGGATAAATATGACTTGAAATCCGTTGGATTGCTTATATCACAAGAGTAGGAAAAGTATGATGCTGTCCGGGATGTAAGGATTTGGAGAATGTATTTGTCTTTAATCAAGTCATTGGCTGGTTCAATGCTTCCTAAATGAGAAACGTGACGTACAAATACCTTATGGTCCTTATTCAATTTAGTTGATGCGTGTGTTTTCAGTTGCAACCTGATGAATACAGCAGATCACCTTAGTAAGTATTTGCATGGTGCTCGTAATGTGAGGTTCAGGCTAATGGTGGGGTGGGAATATATGCCTTGAAATCCGTTGGAGCGATTGTCCTAGAAATGAATTTTTAAGGGACGCCCAGTGTGATCCTTTCGAGCATGGATGGAGAGCTTTTATCGTTCTGATGAATATCAAAGTCTTACGCGATCTAGGAGTGAGAGTCATGTTGGAAGGAGGAATTTTGCCATTTACGTTCATACGGACTGCTCAAGAAACATAGGACTTATGGATAAATGACATTGAGGGCCATCCGCACTTGTTTCTAACTGACATGATGTAGCAATGGTAAAGAGATTTTTGACCTCTGCAAGGCTCATAGAACTTGAGCGTCATTCTAGGCGCTATTTCTATAAAAATGATCATGAAATCTATCACAAACGGCAGGGTTTTAGCGTATTTACTACAACAGAGAGATTGTAGTTTGCCATTCATGGTCTTACTTGCAAAACAATGATCATAAAGTCTACCTTGCATTGCCTTGAAATTTCAGTTCGGAATGAGAGAATTTGGAGCGAGCCGTCATTTCTGTATATTGTGTTTTGAAATAAATGGCAGCGAAGATCATCCGGACATATTTCTATCTGACATGATTTCACCATGCAAAAGAGGTTTTGGACAACAACGACTTTCTGTGAAATACAAAGTCTTTCCCGGTTCTGTTTACATAAAAATGGCCATAACGTCCATCATATACGGCGGGGGATTCGTAGTGTGTAATTTTCGGTTCTACTTCCAAAAATGTGTTCATAACGTCTAAATGAAAACGGCGAGGAGCTGGCGGGTTGCAATGGAGAGAGTTCAGAGCAGGCTGCACATATAGTTCTTGTAGGGGTTTTCAATTTGGGTTTCATTCTTGATTTCAGTTGCCACGTGTATATCACAATTTTTAGAATTACAACTGTAAAATCAATAGTCAGTTACTATTTGCTTTGATTTGATTCTGCGCTTGCAATTAATTTGGGTACTTAAAGTCCAACGTTTTTCTTCCGTCTCTTCCTTCTCCCTCTCCAAACATATCTACATCTACCCTGCATCTCCACCCGCACCTATATCAGAATCAACAGATTATATTTCTCTACTAACTTAACTCGTTGCATACCTCTCTAAACATCTCTCTTCCAAATGGCGCAAATGTTCCGTGCATGTTTTAGCATCAAGCAGCTCAACATCATCTCCGATGCGATGTCAGAGAAGGCTCTTCGTCCTGTCGATAATGCCACTGTCGAAGTTATTGCGGAGGACATGAAAAGTTTTGGTTTTGACCAAGTGAAGAGAGGAACATTTATCATGGGAATCAAGACTTCGCATAGAGCTCACTTCAACGATGTCGCGCCCGGCTATATGAAGGGAATGGTTTGGAACTTGAGCGCCAGGGAATTAGAAGCACTTCCATCCATAGATGTATGCACCTCACAAGCGGACGCCGAGTCGGATCTGAACGAATTCATTTTTATTGATGGCCGTCACCGACACAGGAGCATTGTTCAGGCCTTCTCCGATCGGGATGACATACTGGAAACGTACTTGTACTTTGATGTTTTCCTCAATATACCTACAAGCCAGGCCTTAGTGATGTCTTACAGCGCATCTCGCATTGCGAAATCGTCAGTTCCGTGCTTTCTCGACGAGTTGATCTGTATGAGAGGCCAGAAGTCCATGGACCAGTTACATTCTGCGATGAGGTTGTCGAAGAAACAGGTATCCGTTCTGAAGCATTTGAATGCCTGCATTACTCCCCTTTCACAGAGAGTGATCCAGCGTTGGCGCTCTTTGGGCCTCTTCTCGCTATCTAACATCATGGACAGGGGAAACAGAATGCTATGGACTCTTTTGCATGCTTTTTCGCCTGGTACCATCAGATTGACGATGATGCGAAGGGGAAGAAAGGGCGCACTTTGCTCATCTCTTTACGCAGCTTCTATGTATTCTCATTCCCGTTTGATGTTGGCTATGCAAGGATTTGTGTTCGCCGCTATTGTTGTTTTCTACCGGCAGGTTCACAAGAAAAATGGCTCCTTAAGCGCCGCGGGAGTTCTTGAAAGGTTATCCAGCAGCATTACGATCGCTATGCTGGATATACTACCGAGATGGAAAGCCGAAAACAACAGTCTATCAGATGCACAGAAAATGTTTTGGGAGCTTTTTGTGACTTCGATTTCTTCCACTGCCCCATTTGATCAAGATTTGGAACAAGCTCATTCTAAATTTCGCGAGGTGTTGCAGGGTGTGGGTTCGGTCGAATTTGCTTGTGAAGATCTTGCACCAGCAAAACATCTATTCGACTCCATCCAGTCTCGTCTTTCCTCACCAGCTCGTGGCATGAAAATTGGGAAGGGCACAAAGAAGCCAGATGAAGCAACATCCCCTCCAAAAAAGAAAATGCGAGTCGAAAGTCATGACGTATCTGACGTAATTGTTGAGGGGAAATCTCAAGAGGCTGCTGACGAAATCAGCGAAACGATCTCCGAATACATACCAACCGGGAGTAGTCCCAACGTCATTGTTGCTCCGATCCCCCAAAACACCGTGGATACCAATCCAAAGCTCGAGGTGGTGGAACCTATTTTGAAAGTAAGGGAGAAACGCGCCTCGGTCGCAAAGGTGGTACATCTTACGTCAAAAGAAGTTATGGGGAGGGAAAAGATTCTTCAAATATCTGATGATAGCGTTGGAAGCACGGACGAGGAGTGTCTTGATGTTCGGAACGTGGAGAAAGTGAAGATGCATATGCCAGCACGTGAGGAAGCTGATGAAGAGGTTGCAGACCGAACCGAAGACGATGCTGCAATTATGATTCTGCCTTCAAGCGCCCGCAGGCACCGAGAAAATACTCATTTAAGTGTTAGAAAGACTCGGAGTAGCGAAAGGCTTCGCTCTAAAAGGGACTTCTGCGATTCCCATCGCAGTAATGAGGTCAAGACGCAGCGCGAACAGGTCCCCTCGCAAAAGGCCAAACGAAAGAACTTCCCGGGAAAACGGGCATCTGAGCCTACCCCTCAACCGTCGAGTTCATGTGGACGTATTGATCCAGAAGTTCGACGCAAAATTGCGTGCGCCTCAAACTGTCTCGAGCTGGCTGATAAATACCTACAACAAATCGAAATCGTTCAGGTATCGCAGCATGAAGAGAGAATTCTCGAAATCGAGCCGGAACCTCTCCACAATGGAGCGAAATGGATTGGCTTCTTCAAGTCCTATGATAACTGCTACGGACATACTGTCTCCGAAGTACTTGAAGAGATTTTCCTTAAGAACTATAACATGGAGTATGCCATAATAATGAACGAGACTGCCGTTATGTCTCCTGAGAAGTCATTTGGAAATGGAAAGCTTAAATTATACTCTCAGACGATCGTTGTCTCGCCAGAGTTCGATGGGTCTTTGTCGAATATTGCTTCGACATGCATCTGCCACTTTTTGGTTTACGCTAATATCCCTGAGATCCAAACATCGCTTAAAATTCAGTCGTTGAGCTCCGAGGGTTTAGAAAGTGACCTTCACGCATTTCTCAAATTGGAGTTTAGCAAAATCATGCAGAGATTCCCTCGTTATAAAATTCTCGACGTCACCGGCGAGGATACGGAGGTTCTCAAGGAATTTCTCACCGTGACCCGTCCATCATCTCCGACAGTTTTCCGAAAGGTCATGGCATGGGTGTTCGATGGCCGGAGGTCGACATCAATTGGGGTCTTCGAGGCGTTGAGATCTATTGTCCTGAAGAAGTGCCATTGTGGTGGTCATTCGGTCCTTGGAAAACATAATGAAGGTGCTTTCAACCGCCATCCTGAAAGAGATAACCTTGACAGATCTGTTTCTGTTCCTTTTCTGATGACACTGCATCAGTCGGATAGAGTGATTTCCGAAATTGGTTTGAAGGCACATGTAAGCATTTTTCTAAGTAAGAACACCCTACATCAGAGTCAGACTGTTACAAGAGGTTCAACGATGATGGAACTCCGGTGGAACTTGGCGCTTTCATTTCGAAGGAGCAGGCCAGGGAAATAATCCAGCGTGGGGAAAGGCCTTTGCCATTGGTTCTTGGGCAGGCATATTTAGTTGACTCAGAGAGTGGCGTCAAGGATCACAAGCATCGCCTATCGCCGTTTGAACAGCGGGAGCTGTTTGTAAGCGGTATAACAGATAAGCTGTACTGGCTCTTTTTCCATGACGATAGCCTAGCTTCTAAATTCAACCACAACAGTGACGGCAGTTGCGTTGTCTACGAACGGCAGCTGGACCCCGCACAGCTCACGGAAATATACTCAGAAGGAACGAAAGCGCTAAAAAAGAACCACCTTGTTGTTCCGATGTTGTACCCCAAGCTATTGGAAAGGCTGTTGAAGTCCAAACAATGCTACGAATGTCCTATATGTGGTGCTGTAGAACTACTAGTAGACTATGGAGCAAGTTACACATTCACTTAGCGTGTCATCAACTTGGGAGTAAAGAATGTAATCCGAAGCAATGGGGAGGTGCTAAAGGGTAAACAACTCGCAACCAAACAGTTAAGTTAGAAGAGCTTATTTTTCAGAGCACCATGACACGTGTATTCCAAAAAATTGCCAATTACACGTGGCAAAAAGGCTCCCTGTAAACAGGGGTTATGTGACGAGATATGGTAAGAAAAACCTCCTAACCGGTGGCGGTCTTGAAAACTCCTGGACTATCATCCTTTCGCTGGGTTACATCAATGGTTTTGTGTACCAAACGGCAAAATTAGGGGTCCAGTCGTCCCAATCGAGTTGTCGGTATCGCTGTCTAACTGTTTCAGGCATTTTTTCTGCAGCACTTAGCGCAGTGAAGCAGCACGTTTCCTTGTTGAGGTGGCTCTTCGGCAACCAAGGCAACGTGTTTGATGACATTGGGCTACTCCCCTAAATCTAAAGAATTGGGGTTTCAGATGACAAAAGTGATTTACATCGCGCAGAGAAGATAAAAATAGTAGAGCAATTAATTAGAAACTAACAGTTACAGCTTTTTCAATTCTTCGTCAATTTGGCGATCCATTTCTTCGTCAAAGTCCATAAACTACTCTCATCGCTCTCGGAGCTCTTCTGAGAGGAAAATTCGCTCCTATTATACTTAGGAGGACCTCGGCTTATCGCGGATTTCGTTTTCATCACAGGTTCCTTCTGAACAATTTCTTTCCTGCTTGACTGGGCATCACTCTCACCCGGTGGCGATTCCTTTTTCCTCTGAGCTATGGTCTTATAAACTGAACTCTTTTTGCTCCGTTTAGGTTTAGGAGAGCCAGAGGTACCTGCTGTATCTCTTTGGAAAGGTCTCTCCTTGGGGCGTATTTTCTTGAGAGTAGATTTTGCGGATGCCGATGACTTACTAGTCCCTTTTTCGGAAAAACTTTCCTTAGACGCTTCATGAACAGCAGAAACTTCTTGCGAACTATTATAAGTCTCATTTTTGGGTCTTTTACTGCTTTTGGGAACGGTGATCCCTGAGACTGGACGCGCTTTTGACGACACTTCCTTCAGCTCGGAATGGTCGTTCTCATTCCAACCGATTTTTGACCCCATAATGAACCCAGGTAAAGATGATATGATTTGTTGGAGGTTGTCCACAGCGTTCCTCTCAACGCCGGCTGCCCTTTGGTCTACTTTCAACTTCTTCATGAACGATGACCAACGATCGGAGGCATTAGAACCATGCACTGCGGATCGATATGGGCCGATACATCCAGAAAAAATTAATGGATTTAGGGGAAGCGCGAAGCAATTCACCACCTCATTAAAGGAGAAAACTGACGCCCGTGGCGGAGAGGAAGATTTGAGAACGTCAATATTCAAGGGAAGCGTGATTTGGATGAATCGGCTGGATCCTTGCTCCACTTCGTAAGCTTGAAGTCCATTTGAGTCCAGGGGCTCTTCGTCAAAAACGACTCTCATGAGCTCCCTAGGACCCTGACTGGGAAGCGCGAACATGTAGAAACCTTCAGGGACGGTAACACGTTCAGCAGGTCGTTCGAGTCATATCCCCTTCCCTTTGAAAGAAACTCAATCCACTTCACGAGCGATCGGGGGGTAGCCGACGGATACCACATCACCCATTGATTTTGCGTCTTTCATCCTTTCATAGGCAGTTTGCGATCCAGCTGATCACGATTCGCCTTCGACAATACACACATGGTGAGAAATGCACGTGTCAGAACGAAGCGGCTCACTGCAAGAGTCCCTATCCAAATCATCGCTGCCTCATTTCCGGGGCAAATGTCGCCGTCTGCGATTTTTTACATTTTTAACATATTAAGGTTGAGTTTGAAGTTTTGCGATCCATTTTCTCCCGAATAGTCACTTAATAAAGAGTTTTTGTTCTCGTAGCACTGTACGTCCAAGCTGTACTCCGTTCGTGTTGTCGTGTCCACTAGGCGGAGTTCATTTTCAGGGGATCGACCTCACTCAGTGACTGAAACGTCTCCGAATTTTTGACAAATTCTACTATGGTACCCTTCAGTTCATCAAAAGTGTGAGGGCCCTTGATGAGGAGGAAATCGGAGAGCCGCTTATCCCCCATAGCCGCCTTACGCAGCATTCCGTACTTGGCTTGGGCGTTGAACCCAGCCTTTTCATAAAGATCACACAAGTACACCAATGAGCTTAACAAATCGTCGAAGTTGAGCCGGGCCTCTATGGCGGTACGAATCATCTCATCTGGTTCTACCTCTTTAGCATACTCTTTCACAAGCCACTCACATACCTCACCGAAGTTACGCCCATTCCCGTTAAGAGACCACCCGTCGATAAACTTGGACTTATATTTGTGCTTTGCGTCACCATGAAGATAGGCGAAGATACTTGCGGCCTTCTCTTCATCGCCTTTCTCACGCATCACAACGTTGACATATGTGTAAAGAAACTCCTCAACGTCTTCAGTCTTGCCCCCTGTGAACGTTATACGAGCAGCGTTGAGATCCATGATTACAGAAAACAAATCTCCCCGAAGTGTTCCCTAATACTGCTCAACTCGAATACCTCGGGTGCAACCCCTCCACAAGAGTACCAAATGATAGGGGTAAATCGGCGGGGAAAGAGATCTTCAGAACCAATAACCGTGAGAAGGAGGTGTTGCGAGCGACAAAAGTGCTACCGTGGTATTTTGAACGAACAAAAGGGAGTGCATATAGAAGAGAGTTGAGAAAGCTAAAAGCAAGTATAAAGGGGCAGGGTCTACACCAACGCTCTGCGACTAGCGTAAGAAAATTTTTCTTGGGTCTGAAGTTGACTCTCAACTTGCTACTACTCGGGACTTGGCTTGAAGTTGTCTGCCAACTTGCTTGACCTTTCCATGAGGAAGCAGTTTACTCAGCTTATATAGACTTTTGGCTACCCCTAAAGTCCGAACAAAACTACAGAAGATACCAAGAAATGCATAAAAATACTTTGTGTGGACAATATACTCTAAGCAAAAGATACTTAAGAAACTATCAATTAATTTGGTCCTCTTATTTCCCATTCTCTAAATCAGATCCAAACAACTCCTCTAAAATATCCATGCTGTCCAAGCAGTCCCCACAAATATCTGCGAATGGCCCACAGCTCTCTATTTCCCCCTGGGAGATATCTAGACTACTAAAGATATCTCCATCCGGTTCCATCGTCGGCACAACTTGATCCATACTCTCCATTCAAGGCCCCACCAGTCCAACACTTTCCATGCCCCCTGTTCCCTCATCCTCCTCCTCCTCCTCCTCTTCCTCTTCCTCCTCCCCATCCTCTTCCTCCTCTTCCTCCCCTTCTTCCTCCTCATCCTCTTCCTCCTCCCGGTCCTCCTCCTCATCCTCTTCCTCCTGAGCCTCGTACACTAGCTCAGGGGCTAAACATTCCTCGAAGGACTCCCCGCTCTCCTCCTCGACCTTCTCAGCCTCTCCCGGACTTACCTCCCTCGCTTCTTCTCTATGAAGAGGCCGCGAACGAACTCGATGATTTGCTTCTTTGTTTGCCGCCGGATGTAGTCGTCGGCATCGGTTGGCCCGTAGGCGGCGAGACGAAGGCCATTGATGGGACGGAAGGGCGGTTTTTGGAAATAGGGACAGAGGGGCGAAGGTTGTTCATTTTGATAGACGTTGGGGAACGGAGGCAATGTAGGGTTTTGGGTGTGTGGGGGAGAGGGATGATGAGTAAAATGATCGGGGCATT
This sequence comes from Kappaphycus alvarezii, assembly GCA_002205965.3. Classification (NCBI taxonomy): domain Eukaryota; phylum Rhodophyta; class Florideophyceae; order Gigartinales; family Solieriaceae; genus Kappaphycus; species Kappaphycus alvarezii. The sequence goes on from NADL03000864.1 coordinate 43,604, forward strand.
TGGAACTTAGAATAGAGGGGTTTAAATAGGCTCCCGGGGCAGGTTCTATAGACTAGGAATAGGTAAAATAAGTCTGCAAGGGATTTTGCAGTAGTGCATTTGCGCCCTTCTTCTCAAAAAAAGGCGAATTTGGAGGAGGAGTTAAGCTAAAAGGGAAAAGGGACTTGATTCGGGGTCGATTCAGAGGGTTAAATACAGTATAAAAATATCTAGATAAAATGGAAGTAAATTTGGAAATGACGGTGGGAGAAGTTAGGGGCGGGATCGTTGTAGGTTGCTGGATTACACGAGGGGAAGACCATTTCCTGTATTACGTGAAGGGAGGACCATTTCCTGTATTAAACGAGGGGAGGACCATTTTTTGTATTACAGAGGATACCAGGAAATGCATAAAAACACTTTTAGAGGATGATATACTCTAAACAAAAGATACTCGGGAAACAAATAATGGATCTGGTACTTATAATTCCCATCCTCTAGATGAGACCCAAAAAACTTCTCCAAAAAATCCATGCTACCCAAGCAACCCCTACAAATATCTGAGAACGGCTCATGACTATCTACTTACTCCTGGTAGATATCTAAACCACTAAATATGCCCTATCCGAATCCAGCTTTGGGACCACCTGGTCCATAGTTTCTAGCTCCGGTCCCACCATTCCAACACTTTCCATTTCTACCTCCTCTTCATCCTCCTCTTCCTCCTCGTCAACCTCGTTCTCATAGACCAACTCCGTGACTGCTCACTCCTCTAAACTCTCCCAAACTTCCTCCTCGACTTCCACTCCTGCAAATTCCCTACCTCCTCCGCCTCATCTTCGAAAAGCAAGCGACGCACTTATTCGATCAATTTCTTTTGGTTTGTCGGCGTAGATAGTCATTACAGTCAGTAGGTCAGAAAGGGAGGATGGAAATGCAGTCTACGGGGCGGGGTTGGCGAATTTTGGAAATAGCTTTGGAGGGGCATAGGTTTACTATTTTCATGGGCTTTGGGGAGTGGTAGGCAATTGAGGGTGTTTTGAATGGGTAAGGGGGGAGTGGTGGTGAGTACAATGATCGAGGACGTTTGAAACTAGGGATAAACGGGTTTAAATAGGCTCCTAAGGACGCATTATATAGATTTCGAAAAGGTAAAATAAATCTACAATGGAACTTGTAGTAGTGCCTTTGCGCCCTTTTCTCAAAAAAAATGAGTTTTGACGAGAATACAAGCGAAAGAGAAAAGGAACTTGATTTTGGATTGATTTAGAGGGGTACTTAAAGTATAAAAATATCTAAATAAAATGGAAGTGAATTTGGAGAGGACCGCGGTAAGGATAAACAGGGGTCAGGAAGGGCGAGGAAGGACCAGAACTACAAGCAGCTTTGGACAAGGGGAGGTAGTACAGTAAATTAGAAGTCAGTAGATGACGGCGACAAAAAAAGTCCGTTACGATCCGCGCGCACCTAACATCCCTCCGCACTTAGGTCGACATCCCGTCTCGTCGTCATTGCTCTTCTTATTCTTGTGGCAGCTCCATCCATTCATCAGGGAGAGTATACTGTTGACAGAAAGGGTATGGCAGTAACTGACTCCCGATATGTTGGGAGAGTGTGTTCCGTGCAACAACCGACTCAGCTCCTTGGTCAAGAGTTTCGTAGATTCTGCCTATGGTTTTATAGTGTTCTCAAATGAGCTCCTCCCGTTTCACTTCTCCAAACCTTCCAAATGTAACGTATTAGATGCAGTATACGAACGTTTCCGACGGGTATCTGAAGGAGAAAGAACTCGCAACGTAAGGACTAAGTCCTCACGAGTAAGGTGCGCCCCGTGAATGGTTGGGAAGCACATGCAAATACTAATCGCAAAAAGGAAATTACCTTGGCTTCTCGAGAGTGCTCCGTTATTTCGCGAAGCTAACGTCTAGTTAGTAGCTGTCCAGCAATTAAGGAGTCATAGTTTCCACCTAGGAGACTAGGCGTTGTTTGAGGTGATCTCCTTGGTGATCTTCCTCTTTGCTCTCGACGCCTCGCCCGTTTCGATGATCGGCCCAGATCACTGCATGGTCCTGCTTGTATCATCATGACGGTCCTGGCAGAATCTTGGTCTTCAGCTGAGCTCGTGCTCCTTAGCGGGGAAACGTAAGGTTCCCGTAGGGCATATGGGACCAGTCGATATTCCATACCAGGTAGTATGCTGTAACTTCTTAGTCGTATATCTTGGTTGTTCTTGAGAAATACGTAAATTGTGGTGATAGCGTTCACAAAGGTTTGCGACAACTCTCCGATAGCTACTTTCACATACTTTCTTATAGAGTAATGATATATTGCCTCTACAAACGCTGGACCTGCTTCCGTTGAACTTCCGTTTTGGAATGAAAATTGAACTCTAATTAATAATCGGAAATCTTCTCTAGGTAGCAATGGTCCGTTCAACTTACGAAAACATAGGCACATATTAATGTAGAAATGAACGATTACATGGATTTCGTAGTAGTCTCGTGTAATCGAGTTGATCCATTCTCAGGCCCTTTTTTCTCCCAAGGAATCATTCTAGTTAAATATGAGTATGCCTGGTGGTCGCACATAGTCCCGTGTGGAAAGATTTCTGTAGGCATCTGATGGTAAGAAACAAGACGACGTGCATGAAGAGAGTTTACATGAATGTTGTATTTCCTCCGTGACGATGCAAGGGTTTGACTACTTTGTTTGGAAGGCCGGCCACTTCACAGCCTGCTTCATTGCTGTTTCATACACTGCAAGTACTCTAGAGGCGACTGAAAAGGTCTTGAATGGAGGCTCTGCACCCTCAATTCTTGTCTGAGTTACCGGTCGGTGTGATCTCCAACCTTTGGAGGCCAGTTTTTTTCGACTTCGCTGCTCTCTTCGTCGATATAATTTATTTCTTTGTCTCGCTTTAGCATTCTAGGAGCCCTTCCGTACATAATCTCTAATGTTGATTGTCCACTGCCGGTAGAGTAACATCATAAGCCATTTTGAAGCGCTCCTTAGTTTGGTTCGAAACCCTTTTGAAGTCATCGTCACCACACCGTAGTAAATCATCAACATAGTTACCACTTAGTCCCTTTACTGAACCGTCAGCAAGGAGATAATACAAGGCTGGTTCCATACAGAACGGCTTCATGCCAAGTTCTTGGCGGTGATGCTTGTCGAGAGTGGCGTGCCATAGATCACCGGCATCACAAAGTCCATAAAGGGGACGTAGAAGCTGAAGGCAATGCTGGGGGTTGAGCTTGAACTCCAGGGCTGGCTTCTCGATAAATACCTGACGCGCTTATGGTTCAGCGGATTGCAGGTAGGCTTAGTTATATCCGCTGTCCAAACATACCAGCCGAAAGCTGCTGCCAATGCAAGTAACAATCGCACCGACTGTGGTTGAAGGGTGGCGGAAGAATGAACCATGAGGTCCTTTAGTTTGTCCTTATGTCCTCCAATAACATACCTGGCCTTATACTTGATCTTCCCATCAACTGTTGACTTGATAGCCAACACAAAGCGTCCAGGGAGAACATTGGCATCTGTTGGTATTTCTTCTTTGAGGATAACCTTAAAGGTACCGCGTTCCAACAGTGCTCGAATTTCTTTTCTCTTGGCTTTTTTCATCTCTGGACTGGTGGCCCTTTTGTCGTGCTCTTTAATGATCTCCGTTGCCATAATATCAAACGAATGAGGCGAACGGAAAAGGGCCAGACCATGGTCAAGATCCGTCATGAACGAATGTGAGAGAAGTTCAGGGGTGAGATATGGTTTCACCTGTGCTGCGTTAAACTGCCTTGCTGGGCTATGCGGTTGATCTGGAACGAACACGAGTTTGCGTTGATATGCCACTGCTTCAACCTCTAAAGGACCCAACCACTCTCCGATGCGGTTGTTTATCTGTTTTTCACGCCATACAAGCACCCTATCTCCAGGTTGGTAACTGCGGTCACATGATGGTGGTACTGCATGGCGAAGAGCGCGTCGTAGTTTTAGGCTAGCGATTTGGCTCTCCATCTCTTTGCGAGCGATCTGGCCAATTTCTGTCCGTTCTGCTAAGGTTGAGCGACTCGATCTCGGCACAGATGCTACCGATATCTGCGGGAACTCTCCAAAAACAAGCGCAGGCGGTACAAGTCCTTCTGAGCCTAGTGTATCTTTCCTTGCCTTCACGGCACATGCAAGAGCCAGTTGTTTTCCAACATTTGGTTGACCAATCTTGATCTTACGGAATGTATTACGGAGTGGTTCGTGGTATCGTTCTCCTAAGCCAAGACTTGAGTGGGATTTTACGCCTGTCTTGTGAACGGTAACATCAGAAACACGGGCCAAATGCATGAATCTGTCCCCAAACTGAGAACCTTGATCAGTAAGTATTTTGTTTGGGAGCCCTGTGTACACAGCGGCCCAGCATTCAATAACGGTTTTCCAAATTTCTTCTTTTGAAATACTGGGGAGGAAACTGCGGCACTGAACCTTGTTCCTTCATCGACAATGTGAAGTACTGGATCAGAGTCGAGGTACATGATGTCTATAATGACGCATTCATTGAACTTGAGATCTTCTGCCCCTAGAGAAACTCGAAACCTTGTGGGAGCGTGTTGAATTCTTTGGCATGGATCACAACGTTCCGACAATTCTTGCAATTCCTTCAGTGTTTCCGGATTTGCCTCCTCAGGACGAGATCTTTTGATCAGATCGTACAGTTTCTGTGCTTTGGATGGAAAAATTGCCTATGATGCTTAGACAGTTCCGCTCGCGTGAAATACATGTCGTTAGAGACACGAATCGGGACATAAAGATGCGAGCTACGGGACCTGACCATAGGGATTGACCATACGTCAAAGTAAATGGTGTTACCTTCATCAGTGACGTGCGTAATCCGCTTCACTAGTCTGTTCGATACAGTGCATGGGGTAACAGACGCGGTGTTCATGGCGGCCAATCCAAGCAGTGCTGGAATATCCGCATCGAAGATGTCCTATGTAACCGTTATACTTGAGACACCAAGTGTTACATCAATGGGTAGAGCCATTCTGCCGAGTGACTTGTATGTAGCATCAGCGAAAGGGAAACGATTCCTCGAAGGTAAAATTTTCTTGCGACGTATTCTAAGATCATGACAGATTCATTTCAGCTCCTTTCGGCCGACTACAGATGATGGTGCTCCTTTGTCGCATAACATACCCAAGGGCCGTCTACGACGAACTTCACTCTTCAGACCGCCAACAAATATATCAGTCACATGCAAATTTCTCGGTGTGTCCACACTGGTGATGTTCCTTTGCTGACTTCGGCGACGCGGGCGCGGAAAAAATCATAACGTTTCACTGTCGCTCCACGCCGCCGAGACGAAAATCCCTCCTGGGATCATCCTGTCCAGTCGAAGACAGTGGCATCATTGATGAAAGTTGTGTAATGTAAATGGATCTGTCAGCCGATTCAATGGCGTCCATGTCTAACGTATCGGTGTCAGCCAAGTGCGCGTCAAACTCTTCCAATTCAGTGTTATATTCATTATCCTCGCTTGTTTCGGAGTCCGAGTTATCATCTTGCAGTGCCTCGCTCTCTTCGTGCTCCCTGACAATATCGCCAAGAATATGAACAGAGGAGTCTCCCCGTTCGAGAAGACGAGGAGTATGAGCGGCAGGTGCTTCTTTGGTACAGTGATGCTTGGGGTTCAACGATTCCCCACATCTCACACACTCATTACGTCGTCGTGCCTCCTCAAATTCTTTGGAGGAGGGTCTGTGTCGACTATTATCGGTACTTCTCCTTGTGATTGTACCCCTGTAATTTCGACGGCATTTTCAAGGATTTCGACCATACCGCATCATATGCGTTCCATCTCTCTCCCGAAACGAGTATCCTCGGCCGCCATCTGGTTCAATTGGCGTAGATTCTGAATCGATTCGTGTAAGTGGTCACAAACTTATTGAACGAGTAGTTTTGAGATGTTATACTCTGGACAGGAATCTTCGACCATTCTTGGTACTCCGTGACTGCCTTCGCAACAAATCTGTCTTGTGAGAATCGGTGCGAAAGTCCATGGGACACTACGGAGTGAGCTCTTTGATGTGCTCAACTAGCTTGGTGAGTCCGTCGGACACATCTTTTATACCCTTACTACGCATAAACGACTTGAGGCGGAGTGTCTCAAGTGAGCCCTTCACTTGGATCTGCCGAGTAGCACTGAAGTATTCTGACGTCATTAACTTAACGATATCTGCATAGCTCATTGCACCGGTGCAGTTTCCCAAGGAGAGTCTTCTAGCTGCACCATCTAGAATGTGGACGAAGAAATCAGCCTTCTGTGAGGTGGATAACTTGTACTGCCTAGCCCAAATCTCGTACATCTGAAGGGTTTCGTTGATGTCCTGTGAGATTTCCCCTGTGAACCTGGTCTCCTTAAACATTTGTTGGACGTAGTTGACCTTTCGTGACTCATCCGGCCCCCTATCACCAGAGTGCAAATTTTCGGCACTCGCATTACCAGATGGTCCAGCAACAAGGTTCATGGCACTAACTGGGGGAATGTCACCAAACGTGCGACGAGGAGCTTCAGCAGTACCTGAAGATCCATTTCCTCGAACCGGGATATTTTGTGCCGGGTTCTAAACACTGATATCAAGCTGGTTGTTCGCTTCACCAGGAGGAATTACTAGACGGTTACTCAACCCACGGCTATTCTTGAACTTTTATACAACTGCCTGTGTGAATTCATGCGTGCAGTTCACGAGGTGACAAATCCAAATGTTAGTGCGAATCGAGATATCATTCTTATTTGCTTCGGAGATCCTCAGATTAGACATTAATTCGACGGGAATCTGCTCGAATCCATACAACTCAGCGACCTTAACAATAACCTTCAACGGTAATAACGGCATAGAGAAGTACTCGTCACTGAAAATGCGTTGAGGGCCGGAAGAAGATCTGAGAGAAACTCTGCTACATCATCGGGCTCAGGTAATAGCGGAGAAGAATCGGAAGTGCTTCCAGAAGGCAGTTCAGGAAGCATGAAAAATTCCAGGGTCGCCTTGGCGGCGTTCAAGATCTGCACAGGGAGTCCTGTAGTCAACGAAGAAGTTGATATCATCCTGAGAATTTGGTCCGTCATCTGCTTGAACTGATTACGAGAAAGCGGCGGCATTTTCCAGTACTTGAGAGAAGTAACAGGGGATGATTAAGCGGCAATAAGATGAATAGAGAGTGCGTTGGCCTCAATGAAAGCGGAAAACGAATCCGGCTTGTCGTGTCATCCGCCTCGTTGAGGTACTGTTGTAAAGTTGTACAATAAACCTTAATTGCCAACAGTAGATGTAGATGGACAAGAAAATAAAACTTTGACTCGAGGGATAAGGAGCCGAGAAGGGCCGACGCTGTGGCGTGAGTGGAATTACGGATTCGACGGAATCGGACGTGTTCATGGAGAAAGTTCTCTTGGTGAAGGTCTCTGTGCAAATTGGAGCGTTGAGGACGAGTGTGCCCTCACTATACTCTTGTTTCAGGACATTCGGGTAGAGGCGCTGCGCGGACTCTGTAACAATCAAATAGTTTATGGATTGTTCTACAAGGTCCTGGATCATTCTGCACATTTGCCAGCAATGAAATTAGCGTGGCAAATACGATTTTTAGATTTTTTATTGCGCTTAGTTTTTATATTACATTGCTGTAACGCGTCTAGTTGTTTCTAATTAGTGTTCTAGAATAGTTTAGCGCACATTAGAAGTGTCTAGTTAGATTCTTTGATAGAAAGGTTGTACAAGGAGAACCGCTGCTTTGTATGTCACAAAGTCGGTTGCAGGCCATGGAAGCATAATGACCGTGAGAAAAAGATTGCATCGCATAATGCTCAAGTTATTACAATGACTCGAAAACTAAGAGGTCCGCTGAAAGGAAAGAACGCTCCGGTTGGGCCGAGTATGAGTGACTTTGAATGTCTTGTTGCATAGTTAGGCAACTAAGACGAAGTATCCAGAGTCCAGTGTTGAAAGAATAGATTTGCACTGGTGATACCTCTGTAGTTGAGAAAAGTCAAGTAAGTCATGCGTTGAGAGTCCCGAAGACTAGTTTGGAGTCCAATATCGTTAATTGTCTTGAAGACAACAACCAGATCAGTGAGGAAGATATTCCAGTGGAGGAATTAATTGTACTTGATGGGACACTGAAAGACGTGAAAGTGTCCGTCCTCAAGGACGATGGTTGTAATACAAACGTAGTATCAAGGGATTTCGCAGCTCGGAACAGAGAAAGGTTTCGATTTAAGAATTCAATGTCACTGTCAATCATTCGAGCAAGAAGTCAAAGGAAAAGCGTCTGAAGTCATCCTAGAAGCAACATTGAAGATTGGTTCCCATCTGTATACATCCAATTGGGTTGTTGCGAATTGTAGATATGATGTGCTTCTTGGAATGCCATGGCATGTTACCAACAATCCTGATATCGATTATCAAGAACGGATTGTTAAGGTTGGCAAACACGCGATTCCAATTACTGAAGATAATTCGCGGGAAGAAGTTAGAGTCACAAGCATTGGAGTTAAGAAATTCCGGAACATGATTAAAGAAAGAATCATGGGAGAGATTTCAATGTGTATCAACTTGTTGATGTGAATGAGTTGAAGTTGACTAAGCCCTCTGCAATCAAAGGCCAAAAGAATGCCAAATTGGAAAAGCTGCTGTTTCGATTTAAGGATGTCTTCAAAGGGGAACTACCTGCTGGACTACCACCAAAGAGAGTGTGGATCATGAGATTGAGGTTGAGAAAGGTTCAAAGCCACCTCATCGTCCGTTGTTTCAGTTATCCCCGCGGAGTTGAAAGCTGCAAAGGAATATGTTGAAGACTTGTTGAGAAAGAAGAAGATCAGGCCAAGTAAATCACCGTATGGATCACCGTTATTTTTCGTCCAAGAGAAAGACAAATTGGAGGAGTGGTCGATTATAGAGCACTTAATCGAATCACGAAAAGGAACAATCTCCCTTGCCTAGATCAGATGAGATGTTTGATAGGCTAGGCGATGCAAGAGTTCTCAAAGTTGGACTTGAAAACTGGTTTCCACCAAATACGGGTGAAGCCAGAGGATGTTGAAAAGACCGCATTCAATACGAAGTACGGACAGTTTGAATATCTTGTAATGCCGATGGGTTTATGCAATGCTCCTGCTACTTTTCAGTCGCTAATGAACCGTATCTTCTACGATTGCATTGATGTCTTCATGGTGTGTATATTGATGATCTTCTGATATTCAGCAAGGATGAAGAAAGCCATCTCAAGCACCTTGATATAGTGCTAAGTCGCCTGCAAGAACATGAGCTTTATGTTTCTCCAAAGAAATGTGACTTTCTGAAGACAGAGATTGAGTTCTTGGGCTTCATAGTCGGAAAGATGGTCTTCGTGTTAACCCAGAGAAAGTTGAGGTTTTGAAGACATGGCCGAAGCCTAAAACGGTGACTGAGATAAGAAGTTTTATTGGCTTACTTCAATTCTTTCGCAGGTTTATTCCAAAGTTCTCGGAAATTGCGGCTTTGACAGATCTGACGAAGAAAGATATTGGTGTTGGTAAATGGAATGACAAGTGTGATGTTGCATTCCAAGAGCTGAAAGAAGCCATCACCCGAGCTCCTATTCTTGTTGCCCCGGATTGGAACAAGATTTTCAGAGGACACATAGATGCCTCACAATTTGCGGTTGGAGGTACTTTAACGCAACTAGATGGAAACGGAAAGGATCGTGTAATTGCATTCTATTCCAAAAAGTTGTCCCCACTGAAAGAGATTATTCCGCAAATGATAGGGAGCTTCTCAGTTTGATATCTTTTCTTCAAAGGTTCAGATGTTATTTGGAAGGTTCATCATTTGAGATCATTACTGACAATCAGGTCCTCAAGCATTTATTCACTAAGCCTAAGTTGAGTCGGAAAGAGGCAAGGTACATCGAAACGCTTGGTAACTTTGGAATATTTCCAATTACCTTGAAGCAAGGAAAGATTCATGTACTTGGTGATACTTTGTCGAGAGCTCCTCATGTAATCAACTCTAAGGATATGGATAACCCTTCAGTTAATGATGTGGAAGTGCTATCTATTAATCTTGATGATATCCTTAGTAGTTATGATGATGATCAGTTCTTTGGACCTATTGTTAGAGCCTTAGATGGAAACTGGCCTTCTGATGATTAAGAAAATGCAGCTTGAAAAGATAATTCATATGTTTAAGAGAGGGAAAACGACTTATGTATGGTAAGAAACTATGTGTTCCGAGGAAGAGTGTTTCAGATGTACTGCAGTTAGCACATGATTCGAAGATAAGTGGACATTTTGCTTTTGCGAAGACTTTATCAAGGCTTTCGAACTATCATTGGAGGCATAAGACACGTGATGTTCGAAACTATGTTCAAGGATGTCTTCGTTGTCAGCAAGCAAGGGATTCGAATCAGAAGAAAATGACGGCTCCCACATCTTTAGAGATGCCTGAAAGAAGATGGGGATCTTTAGCTACTGACTTTATAGTACACCTTCCAAGGACCAAGAATGGCAAAGATGCAGTTACGACATGGGTTGATCGCCTTACAAGAAGAGTTCATTTCATTCCGTGCAATGTGAATGACACAGCAGTGGACGTTGCTACTTCGTTCTTTAGTAACATATTCAAACTCCATGGTTTACCGAAACATTGTTTCCGACAGAGACCCTAAGTTTACTTCAAAGTTCTGGGAAAATGTTATGAAGCTATGTGGAGTTAAGTTGAAGATGTCTTCAAGTCGTCATCCACAGACAGATGGTGCGTCTGAGATTATGAATCGTATGGTTGAGAACTACCTACGATGTTATTGCTCGTATCATCAGGATGATTGGGATGAATTGTTACCTGCTGCTGAGTTTGCATACAACTCGTCTGTGACTGAAGACTTGGGAATGTCGCCATTTGAATTGGACTTGGGGTATAATCCAAAGACACCTCTTGATATGATTTCAAGAGCAGAGATACCAATTGAGAGCGTTGAAGATTTTAAGTTAAGGCTGAAAAACTCTTTGGAAGATGCTAAGTTCTCGTACAGAGTTCTAAAGCGAGACAAAGTGCAGTCTCCTCTCAACGATATCAAGCTCCTAATTATCAAGTTGGATCGAAAGTTTGGTTGAATAAGTCTTTGTTTACGGATTTATACTCAAGATCGCAGGCAACGCAGAACTTACGGCTAGAAGATATGGGCCATTTATGGTGAAGGCGTTAATTGGAAAGAACGCTTTGAGGTTGAGTCTACCTATCATCTCAAGATCCATCCTGTCGTTCATGTTATCCACACAACTCCATACAAAGACCAGCCTGCCGATATTGCCCTTCATGCCTGAGAGGCCCGATCCTCTCCCCATGCCTGAAGGAGAAGAACAAGTTGTTGGCCGTATATTGAAACATAGGAAGAGAGGACGAGGATATCAATTCCTCACTTTGATGCAAGGGGCGCCAACTCATGAAGCTGAGTGGCAGCCGACAAAGAGATTTCGTAGATCGTGATGGTACCGTAACAGAAGCTTGGCACAAGTATTGTTGAACATGGGCTACTCCCGAATATCATTGACGAGGACGTCAATAGAGAGGAGGTGGGAATAGTGTAACAATCAAATAGTTTATGGATTGTTCTACAAGGTCCTGGATCATTCTGGACATTTGCCAGCAATGAAATTAGCGTGGCAAATACGATTTTTAGATTTTTTATTCGTGTAGTTTTTATATTGCATTGCTGTAACGCGTCTAGTTGTTTCTAATTAGTTTTCTAGAATAGTTTAGCGCACATTAGAAGTGTCTAGTTAGATTTTTGATATGTGTGATTTTACATCCATTTACGGGGGTACAAACCACTATATAAGAGGTCGCAGTGCCGAGTAGCGGCATTATCATTACCATCAGACATTTTAAACATCGATCAAAGTCAACATTTGAGTTTATTTTAACTGTCTACCTTTGCCCCAACTACTCTCTCGTTTCAGACTCTGGGGGGCGTCAGCCACCAGACCTTGCATTTTGGCAAAGAGAGGTGCAGACCCCTGCTGGTGGCGTCGAGAGACGAGAGGATTTCCACTGCGCGGCGGAGTTGATCGTGGCGTGCGATGATATACCGTCATCATGGTACCAGAGTGGCAGCAGCACGTGGCCCATTAGTTCGTCTTTTTTGTCTTGCCATACCCAAGTAGTTCAGAAACTTTTCATTTGCAACAAAGGGGTTTCGAAGCCTGCTCTCCACTTTTAATATCGGCGGTATTTGGGACCATATCCCTCTCACCATTTTTCTACCCAGTGGTCGGTCACTGATCCCTTTTCGCCGCCTGTATCTGTACAATACTTTTGGTACGGCAACTTCCTAATCTAACTTATTATCTGACATAATTTTCGATATTGAACGTTTCATTGTTCCAGCCATTCGTTCTGCCTTTCCATTAGACATAGGACTGTAAGCGAGTACAGTCTTCAAATGGAGACCCTTTCCTTCTACAAATTGAAGAAATGTGCTGCGCAAGCGCATGCCGACTAACAGGCCACCATGCCGTACCGAACCCGTTTTACATCAACAACGATTTACATGGAACTGCGAGGGGTATTCCAAAGGATACACTGGGATCTACAAGATAGCTCTTGGCTTTGCGCTACCGGACCGTCCTCAATGGTCGGCGAATTGCACTTACCTCACCCATATCCTCAGTCACACACCTCAGTTCTCTGCTCAACATCTACATTCTGACGAGGGAGCTAATTCCATACACAATCATGAAAGATAACCCCAGCATTTAGCACATCTTTTAAATAGTAAAGCACCCAGACTTTCCCCTATCTATCAGCACAACGCAAAACTCCCTCCACACAGCCATGAATAAAATTTTTTTATGTTTTAACTTGCAATCGTACAGCATCGTTATTCGCTGTAACATCTTAGACTATGGGCTGTAAGATTAGTTTTGCAGCTCTTACTATACGGGGAAAATGTTTGGTAGTTTAACATTTGGAAAGTAGGTTCACTTTCAAAAGTCAGACCAGTTTTGTTCCCTTAGGGATTATGCGTAATGGATGCAAGTATAGACACTAAGCGATAAGCAAGGCCCCCAAGGCACCTTCGAAGAAGGCCTAGGGACCACTGGCGACTAGAGCCTAGGCACAAGAATATGCAGCAGTCTAGGCATCAGTCGGGATAGCCTTTAACTGAGAATTGCGAATATGGAAAGAGTTCTTGTTTCTTCATGCATCACAGATTCGGGTTATTGAATCCTCAAAATGTACAGCGATGAGTCAGTACTTTCGGCTAGTGCTTTCCAAGAGGTTGTTTGATGGGGTTTGTTTACTGCGAGTGTTGCGAAAGTTCGGAGTCCTTGAACTTGTATACAAATCGTAATTCAACACCTGCAGTACGAAAAAAACGAGCTGTTCCTCTTAGTAAAATAGCCGGTGGCCTAGCTAGTGACCTCCGTACGGTAGACATTGCAGCCCTGGGCTGACGATTGATTTCCAAGCCCTTATTGGACATGTACATCCGCATGAGACTGAAATTGCATAATATGTACAGCTGTACATAAATGCGAGCGATTTGTAGACATGACGGGTCAAACTGAAGTTTTCTGAGAGCATTGCATTGTATCGAAGCCCGAAATCTTTTTAAACTGCGATGTAGTGTGCCAAAATATGAGTGAATTTTCATATGAGTGAATTTTCAAATGATTGAAACGCGAAGGATGATATCATAATTGAATTTTATTGCATTAAGTATCTATGATAGGAGGATAATTCATACCTCCTTTTTTAAATGGGGGGTTAATTTACTGTGGTAATATGTGGGTTGGTATCCAGTAAATTTGTACCGGAGCGTAGATATCGTATCATTGTCAAGCCAATTGCGAAACCGTACGATGCGTCGAAAGCTGTGAATGGCACTCCAATCTACCAGAAGGTGGAAGGGAGGCCAGCCAGCAAACAAGCGGCATTGGAGGTTACTGTCAAAGCGGAGTGCCGCTGTAAAAGAATGGCTCTAACCTTCGAAAACCGTTCCATTGCGCGGGTGGCAACGGTTCTCGCGAGGTCCTTGACGACGGAGAACGCCGCCGGATGCCAACCTCCAAGCGTTGAGATGGGGACAGGAACCAGCCTGTTCTCCCAGGCAGCTCAGCAAGGAACCCTTGGTATTTCCGCTGCTTCTCTGCGTGAGCTGCGTTGAGGCTTAGGGATTTAGCATGAAATTGTTTGAACGATCTTAGATTGCTAAACGCCAGACTGCTGTACAACAGTTCATTGAAGGTAGTTACAGCAAATTGTAAAAATGTGTGTGTACCATTCATATTCACTGGATCCAGAGGTAAAGTACAATTTAGAAGTGGGTTTGTACTTTTTAATGTACTGCGCCGTATCAGGTTGCACGTTGTTGTAGCAAAGCTATTTGGGTAAACCAATTGAGTAGCGTTGGCTATTAGCTATAATAATCAGAAGTGTGGGTCAACTGAGGGACTTACATGTAGTCACATGACGAAAACCTAGAGCCTGGAAAAGTTTGAATCTCGCGAAACGGGAATCGTGTGGTGATTTGTTTAGATTCTTGGTCAGCCAATTGTGGCATGCTGTAGGCTGAATTGCTCCCCTCGGTGGACAATGACACGGAGTCACGACCGCAGTATGATTTACATACGGTATCTATTTCACGGTATTTTACACGATTGAGTGTTTGTCAACTGTTCTACGAATCAATACAGCACTGCAAATAGAACAGTACTGTACAGTACAGTACAGTAGCAGTAAATCAAAAGTTTCCTGTTTTGAGTTGCACTTACCGTACTGAGTTGCCATCATCTCTCGCTGTCTTTCTAAGGCCGATGGACTACCCGGTCAGCACTTAGCTAGCACTTAGCTAGCAACATACTCGGTTCCTGCACTGGACCCCAATACTAATGCAGTAAAGTATTATTATTATTACAATATGTACTGTACAGTACAGTATGGCCAAACTTTACGGCAGCAGTATCAGGGGTCCAGTGTACACTGTACGGTATTACCCAAACTACGTACACTAACGAGTGATTCAAGAATAAAAGCCTCGTTGCTTACGTATGTCAATGCCGACCCAGTCTTTCTGCTGCTCATCCTGCACCTGCCCACGGCAAACTCAGAAATCTGCGACCAAAATGTCCCAAACCCTCCAGCTTTCCCTCCTTTTGCTGCTTGTCGTAGTCACCCCATCCCCAACCCTCTCCCAACCTGTCGCATCAACGAACGACTCGTCAACGGAACCTGCTCCACCTGTCCTGCAGGGACCTACCTCACCATCACCAACACTGTACTCCCTGTTTCCGCGGTTCCTTCGTGCAACTCCCGGCGCCACAGAACCCTCCCAATGCATTCCCTGTCCCGCAAATACCTTCAATCCCACCAGAGGTGCCACACGTTGTCGTCGCTGCCCCCGCGGTACCACCTCTCTACCTTTTGCAGACAGGTGCGTCCGCACCTGTCCCCGGGTGAACAGTTCAGCCCCTTCCAGTTGCATCCCGTGCCGAGCCGGCTTTTTCAAAAGCAAGCCCCGGTTTACTCGACACCTGCATCCGTTGTCCGAGCGGCACCTTTACTCTAGGCCAAGGAGCCTCTCGCTGCTTTCCCTGTTCACCGGGCACCTTTCAGCGTAACTCCGCCTTCGATTTTGACTCGGATAGCGTTTTTTCCACTAATGGATGCCCAAAACTGCCAGGCTGGCACTTTTTCAGCAGAACCTGGCTCCAACCGCTGCGAAAGATGTGGACCAGGCATGTTTTCTCCCCCCGGTGCTCGTAGCTGCACCCCATGCCCAAGAGGACTCTTCAATAACTTATTGGTCGCATCTACTTGCCTTTCGTGCCCCGCCGGCACCTTTACGTCGTGGAGAGGGTGCTGCCGCATGCAAGGACCGGCTTAGCGGCTGTCCGATTACCACCTTGAGAATGCTGACGGGGAATGCTCCGCCTGTATGCCTGGCGAGAGACTGGATGTACAGACACGGACATGTGTCCCCTGTCCTGAGGCCAGGTGAGTGATGGCGGTGTCTCTGAGGAGTGTGCGCCGTGTCCGACAGGCAAGATTCCGTTCGGTCCAGCAGCACTGTTTGAGAAAGGAGGTGTGCCTGCGCACCGGAACAGTGGATGACGGACATGGTGGTTGCTTGCCATGTCCGGCCGGAAACCTTTTGGGAGAACAGTCAATCATTCTTCCAAAGAGTGCTCAATTTCCAGAGAAGAGATGAACCGGATCTGATTGGGGAATGCTCGCTGTGTGAACCGGGGACCTTCTCGGATCAGCCGGGGCGCTGCAGTGCAATAGATGCCCTGAGAATACGTTTCAGGATCGGTTTGGGCAGACTAGCTGCATGCCGTGTCCCGCAGGGTTTACCAGTCTTGCTTTCAGAGATGACGATCGTTCCAGGTGTGTTGATCAGCGTCTTGTTTGTGCGAAAGGCGAAGTGCGGAGGTCGGTCAGAAGGTGTACAACAGTGACATGTTGCGTTGCTACAAACACGAGTTGTACGCCTGGGAATGTTCGATTTTTCTCATCGTGTGTTCCATGTAGGGCAAATGAAGTGCCTGATCAGAACAACACTTGTGTTCCATGCCCACGTAGTGGCCAAGGAGAGGATGGAACAACATGTGTCCGCTGCAATGAAAGTAGAGGATTTCGGCTCAATTCGTTGAATCGTGCAGTTGCGAATTTTCTGGAGTTGGTAGAAGGGGCAGACGCTGTGTTAGCTGCAGTCCAGGTTCATTTTCTCTACGACTTGGTAATGGCGACAAAGTATGTTCTAAATGCCCGCCAGGGACATTTACAGGTAGACGAGGAACTGACCGACGCTGTCAAGATTGCCCTCCTGGAACAGTGGCCCCTAGCGAAGGATCCAGGAGATGTACCCGCTGTCCTGCCGGTACGGATGTGGCACAAGACATCTTTGGCGACGATTGGAGCTGTGTAGACGGACATGACTTTTCTAGATACTTAGACCGATGAATGCACTGAATAAAGATCCCCATGTAGATCAACTCCAATCATGGGGATGTTCGAGACTTTCAATTAGTAGAGGAATCCCAATACATCCTTACCTTCCAATTAAATATACCAACCCATTCAAGTAAACCCAAATTACCTTCCAAGAGCATTTTATTGCATCAAGTATCACTATATTGCTAGCTAAGAGCTAACAGGATGGTCCACGTCGTCTACGTGCAGGACATGCGCGAAAAATAGCTTGCGCAACTGACGACCAGATATGCAACTGATGCGACTCAACACGCGCTTGCGGATCACTTCGACAGGGGTGCCGAACTTCTCCGCAAATACAGCATACAAGAGGAACGAATAGACTGAAAAAGGGGAAATGTGGGGTGATTTAATATTTGAAAAATATGGTCGGTTGTGGCCCGAAATATCCTACAGGGTGCGCAGTAATTGGAGCGCTTACGCACAAAGAATTCAGAAATAAAACGGAGGGGGAAATTTGGGGTGTTTTTAATGCATGAAAAATATGGTCAGCTGTTCCCTGCGGGATGTCGTGATGGTAAAGGCTTACAATGTAAAGGGTTGGCGGGAAGTTGTCAAAACGCTAGAAAACTGACGGGAGGCCGGCCAACAGGCACGCTGCATTGGACATTACTGCTGCTGCGGCATGACGCTGTGTTAAGACTGCATACCTCTAAAATTACCCTAGAGAAAGCCGGCTCAAAGCCCCCAGCAGACAGGCTGCGTTGGACATTACGGCCGCGGCAGCGTGCCTCTGAGTAAGTACCGTACGGACCTTACCATATCTCCATCGCTCTAACG